>VMDO01019520.1:0-39541 GCA_007922755.1 Pedetes capensis
TGACTACCAGAGAAGCAGTGACAATAGTGTTTCACCTGTTGTACATAGGGTCACTAGAAGTCAGACACCAACTCAACGGCACCTAACCACTACCACCACCATAATACAGAAACAGCACCAAAGTGCATAATTATTGTACATACATGAATTCAATTATTGCTTTTAAAATTCCAAATAAATGACAGTTATTCTGTTTAGATTGTGTAGAAATTGCTTTCTTTATACAAGGAAAAAGACTGGATGTTGATGATGACGGTGACACTGACAATAATGATCTTTGCTGACTTAACATTCTGTGAATGCCTATTATATGCCAGCATTTCACATAGTTTCCTGCATTTACTTTCCACAGGTCAGTCTCATTTTATATGTAAATATAGCATAATTCATTTTGTAGAATGAATCAATATGACCTCATACTTCAGGCTGCCAGAACCTTGAAGCATGGTCTAGAGACATGAAGAGCTCCCACAGGGACATCGATCAGTGAAAGGATAAATAAAATAACAACCAACAGCACAGGACTGGCTGTTTTGTGAAATGATCACAGAAGGAAAACTTGTAATTTATTTCTGACATATTTTACTCATATTGGATGAAAGGAATGCATAGCTCAACAATGTATTCAGTCAAGAAAAATCCATTTTATATTACGTTCCCTTCCTTGGCTTTTTGTCTTGTCTTTCTTTGTTAACAGGAATCATTTAAATTTTGTGTATACATCTATCAGTCTTTTCCTTTAACAATTCATACTTTAAAAAAACATGTATAGGCACCTTACTTCCTAAATTTCAGTAAGCATTCACCAATATTTCCTTCTAATTATTTTATGGTCCTTATTTATAATATTGGAAAACACATTGTATATACCAGTGTTCTTCATGCTTTAATGTGTATCATAAAAATCTAGAGGAGTTTGTTAGTTGTCATTTTTATGGCCCATCTTTAGAGTGTGAATCAAGTAGCTTTTATGTGGGGCCCAGAAATCAACATTTTCAAGATGTTCTGCAGCTAACTCTGATGTTGACAATAATACAAGATATTTTGATAAAATATTTGGAGTACATTCCATTATCTCTCCTTTTACTTTATGAAGTTGCTTTTCATAAATATAGAGAAATAAATAGGAGGGTAGAAGATGATTTGGTAACATAATTTTGACAAATCTAATGAATCCCTAGTAATAATCTGGCTTCTTAGTAATAATATTTCAAAATCAAATAAATATTAAACCATGATCCATTAGTTAAATATACACAAATATTTGGGGGATACCAGAAGAAAAATATACTCTTTGTTCTACAGGGTCAATATAATCCCTAACATATTTTTTCTGTTACTGGGGGTTGAACCCAGGGCCTTGCACATACTTTGCAGATGCTCTACCACTGAGCTGCACTCCAAGCCCACTTTATATTTTTTTAATCTTAGGACAGGGTCTCACTAAATTACACAAGTTGCCTCTATCCTCGAACTTGCAATCCTCTTGCCTCCACCTCCTGAGTTGCTGGGATTGCAGGTATGCACCACCATACCTGGCATTCCCTAATATTTGGAGGCATGCTACTTCAAGTACATTTGTCATGTTCTTAAGGCCTTTGAAACGGGAGAAGGACTTGGCAATCCACTTCCAGGCAATCCCCAAACAATCAGCCACTGAAAACCCTATGTTGGTTGCTATGAGTTGGACACGACTCGATGGTACCTAACAAAAACAAGGCCTTTGAAAGTTCGTGCTTTTCCCCACGTTTTAACAGCTGATGGAATGGAGGGGAAGGGCCTGTTCTTTAGGCACACACACACACACACACACACACACACACACACACACACACATCTTAGTCTTATGAAACATTTTTACCTATTTCTGGGGAGATGGAATGGAAAGCAGAAGCCTGTTCCCTTAGATCTGTTCACAGCATCACTTTGTGCACTTTCCAACCACCAGAGTCTCCTGAGCCAATAGAACTGAACTGCCAGGAGCATTCAAGGACAGGCCATCTCAAAAAAGGGCAAAACTTTACTCCTTAGACTCAAGAGCAGTAATTGACTATGGCATGTCTTTCACTCAAAATTGGCACACAGGTCCAACTCCCAAATGGACTCAGCAAATCAGACTTCTATGGAGATGAAGGGTTCTATAACTGAAAATAGAAGAGACTGTTTTGCTAATGACTGTGTAAGACACTGTGGCCCCAATAACCCTAAAGTCACTATAAAGCACAGAGGCATAAGACAGTGGGAATTCAACACACCGGGGACCCCAGGAAAACTTAGCAAACTTTTGGCACACAAGGTCCCCAGTGCATCAGCAGTGGTGAGGGCCAAGAAAGAACAAGGTACCCAGCAGAAGAGGCAGCCATGGTGACCAGGCATGACAGGACCCAGGAGAGACAAGGATGGGGCTCAACAGCAGAAAAGTGGCATGGAAGCCCCCACTTCTGCCTACTGGACTTGTTCCTGAAGGTAGGCTGAATCACACCAAGCCCCCCTTCAAATAATTGATGCTTCTACATCAGCTTGGGCTTCTATATTCACAGATGGAACAAGGTCCCACCAAAGACAGCTCAGAGTTACTGTTTAATTTCTTCCCCACAGCAGCTTTGAGAGGCAAATATTTCCCCATGAAAAGACTGAGTCTTAAGCAAGTGTATCTGTAATGATTGCTAGTTTTATTCCTCTGAGAGATCCAGAGGTAATTTGAGGTTTACATTTCTTTTGTATAGTTCTTTCATCAAGAGTTTAGTGCCCCCACTGCCCTTACAAGCTGGTTACAAATTATGTTTTGATTCTTACTTAGAAAAAAACAACCCCAATTCTTTATGTGTGTGTGCATACAAGACAAATACTCATTAAAAAATACACATAAGCAAAAAGCAAAACAAAAACAAAACTTCACACCACATAGAAATAAACATGGTTGACATGGGTACGTATGTATACCGGCACGCACACACACACAATCTGGAATTTTATCCTACATATATGAGCCTGATACTAAATATGCTGCTTTTTAACCTGTTACGCTTTACTATACAATATGGAATAAACATATTTGCATGCATATGTGTGAAACTTTCAAACAGAAAACCTGGAAAATGGGTCAAAATCCCAAATCCAGTGAGATGTTAGTAATATGGAAACTACCTAAAACAAAAATACCACCAAGTAAGTAGAAGTAAAATAAAGGCCAAAGATACATCAGAAAATACTAACATTAAAAAAAGCAGCAGCCAGATTTCAATATCAGACAAAAAAAAAAAAAGATTTCAAGGCCTGAAGCACACAGGATAAGGACGGCTGCGTGAATGTCTTTGTTTCCAATGCATCATCACAAACTTGTTTCTTACTCTTCTTATCTCTTCCCTAAGCCTTTCCAACTCATCTGCTCCTCTTATCATTTCTTCAGGGTCCAAGTGCCTGATGGGAGTGTCCTCTTTTGATCCTTGGCCAGGTTGAGCAGACCCTTCTCCAAGGTCTCCTTCTGCTTCCTGGCTTCCACCTTCTTCAGAAGGTTGAGGATTTCCTTCTGTCTCCTGTGGTACATCTTCCGAAGGCTGCTCTTCTTCTGGCTTTGGCATGTTTTCAGGTATTCCTTCATTGTCTTCACAAGATTTTTGCATGTTGAATACTCTTTATTATGTCCTTTTTGAGTAAATTAATCCTAGAAAATAAGGAAACAAATGACTAGGTGCCAGGCAAATGGCCAAATAGTCAGAATATGTGTTCCCATAAGACAGGCTTTTCTGATTCAGGTCCCTAACTGTCAAAAGTTTTCCAACTAGACAAGGCTGAATTCTCAGGCTCAGAATGCCTTGACTCCACCCCTTCCTCCAAGCTCCCCTCCCTCCCCATCTGTCTCATGCTCCATCTTCCCTCCTCCCTGCTCCAGCCCACCATTTTCCCAGCAGGCCTTGCTACAAACCTCCCCTGTGATGGGAGGAGCCCCGGGGAAACAATTAACCCTTCCCACGCCTTGGGTCTCCAACACTCCCGCCCTTTTGGACTTTCCCAAGACATCCCCACCTCCAGCCTCTTACCTGAGAGGGTCTGCTCTCTGGCCTCCCCTCCCCCTTCCATGTTTCTTCAGCCTCTCTCCCTCCTTCCTCTGCCCCATTTCCGCTGCAGGCAGTGCACAAGCCTCCACCGCTTAATCGGGACTAGGAGAGGTTGCGGCACCCCCGGGATGTGCTTTGGTGTCATCCACACTTCCACACTACCCAAAGGGACCTGAAGCAACTGCACCCTTGCACTGACCTGTAAGGATCCGGGTTTTTCTTCTGTCTTCGCTCACCTCAACTTGTGCCGTGCTCAAAAGACCAAGAGTCCTGCAGACAGACAGGAGTGTGTGGTGAGCATGCCAGTACCTGGATCAAAGGGCTCCTTTTACGATTATAGGCTTTGTTAGTCTAAAGTTTGTCACGTCCCTATTCTCTCCCTCCCTCCTATTGTAACAACCCCGCCCTCCTCCTTGCCTACAGTTTCCCTGCAAGGGAGCAGAGAATGAGTCAAGTTTTTTTCCCACATTGTTTTTATGTCCGTCTTTCTCTCAGATCCTCAGTTAGCTGCCATTCTCCCTTTTCACCCTCACCCCCACCAAACGGCCCCAAATTTCTTGCACAAAATAGGAGTTTGGCAGAACAGTAGTGCAGGGAAGCAGTGCCTGCCCCGATTGCTTCCTGCTCTCTGCCTTCTCCACCCCCACGGTCTCCAAGTCAGCGCCCACCTTTATACTACCTGAAAGGATCCGGGGCACTTTTCTCCTTGTCCAGCAAAAAGGAGCTGGTACAGGGAAACTGGGCCTGGACTATAAGGACTTCTGCACACGTCGACTCCTGGTCACGTGAGGGTCGCGTCATCAATGAGCTCCAGTCGTTTGTTACCCCTCCCTTTAACACTGTAGCCCGCCCCTTGCATTTCCTCCCCTTGATACTGTCAATCTTTTTTTTCCTATTTGCCAATCCGAGACAATAAAACTGGTATCTTCACCCTGTGGTATCTTTTCGCCTTTCTCAGATTATCGGGGACAATTAGCCTCTTAGTTTTAATCGGCCAATTCTCCTAATTTTGGGAATCATCTCTTTCTGTCACCCAGTCCCAATATACATGCCTCCCCGCCTCCAAGACCCTGCAGTCCACCATTTCCCCTGGGATACCATTGGCATTAAAGTGAATAGGTAAAGGTGGTAGAAGGGGGAAAGGGAATCTAAGGGTGAGAATGTGGGACTTTACTAACCCTCTTGAATAGTTTTCTATTGTGTCCTATTTTAAACAGTGTACTTTAAAAATGATATTTAAAAAGGAATGACTTATGAACAAAATCTAATATGGAGGACAAATCAATTTAGTAAAATCCATTTTTAAGATTTCAAAAAAGTTTTCTGATGACTGCAAATGAAATGACAGTATATACAACATATTGATGTGTTATTTTAAAAAATCTTACTAAAACAGCATCTTCAAAAAGTTAATACTGCAGAAGGAGAGTTGGTTTTATCTTGCTAGCAATTTTGTATGAGTGATCCATAACTATTCTTTCTGACTGAATTCAAGTTATCAAGTATTAGATGCTGGGGCTTTTTTAAAAAAAACTTTTTTATTAGTAATTTTTAATGTACAACTTAATGAGTCTCATTATGACATTCCCATACATGCATTTCATTGTACATTGCTCACATTAACTTCCCCCTTTCTGTCTCATGACCCTCCTCCCCCATCCACTCCCTTCCTACCGATGGTCTCCTTTCTATTTGCATGTTTTTTTTATATCTGCCTAAATGTGTACATCCCAATTTTGCCATAAGGGCAACATATAGGATATTGTCTTTTTCTCCCATTACCCTTTCTTCTTGCCCCCTCACCCCTTTCTTTAGTTCATTATCTTTCCCTACTTAAATCCTGTCTGCTTTCATGAACTATGTTTTAATAATGAATGTATATTGAAGTCTAACATCCACATATGAGAGAAAACATGTGATGCTTATCTTTCTGGGTCTGGATTAATTCTCTTAAAATGATGACCTCTAGTTGCTTCCATTTTCAAGTGAATGTATATATACCACAATTTCCTTATCCACTCATCTCTTGAGGGACACCTAGGTTGATTCCATATCAGCTAGCACATTGGCTCATGCCTGTAATCCCAGCAACTTGGGAGGCAGAGGCAGGAGGACCTCAAGTCCAAGGCAGCCTGCTTAACTTAGGAAGAATCCATGTTAAGGTAAAAAATAATTAAAAGGGGGCTGTGTGTGCAACTCAGTGGTAGAGCACTGGCAAAGTATGTGCAAGGCCCTGGGTTCAACCCCCTAGAACTGCAGCAAAACAAAACAAACAACCCAAAAAACAGAGGCTGGCAGTCATTGTTAGGTGCCCTTAAGTAAGGTCTGCCTCATAGTCACCCTCATAAGATTTTCAGTGGCTGATTGTTTCGTGATTGCACACATCCTTCTCCCATTTTTGTGGTCCTGGGTATCCAACCCAAGGTCTCAGAGAGCGCAGAGTTGCACTCTGCCAACTGAACTAAATTCCAACCCTGGAGGTCATCAAGTCTACCATATATTGCCAGATTCCATCCAACAGTCATACAAAAAAGGTAGGCTAGACACAAAAGGCTAGTGGTAATTGGCTATCAAAGAGGCCTAAATAGCCCAATACAACTTAGGCTTCTTAATTTATAACATATCTTTCCACAAGATCACCACGTTCTGATTAATGAAATTTAAACAATCTGGAAGCTCCAATATAGCCTCTTTGAAGAAACTTCAGTTTATAAAGCCCTGTGTATCCGTTTAAATTGTTGCAAGTAACAGTATTTCATTCTCTTTTTACAGAGTTGTTTGTTGTTGTTAGGTGCTGTTGAGTAATGTCTGACTCATAGTGACCCTTATAGGGTTTTCAATGGCTGAATGTTTTGGGATTGCCTTGGGAGTAGGTTGACACGTCCTTCTCGCATTTTGCAGAGCTGGGAATTGAACCCTGGACCTCAGAGACTGCAGAGTGGCGCTCTACCAACTGAGCTAAATCCCAGCCCCTTTTATGGAGTAGTATTCTGTTATTTGGATGTTCCACAGTTTGTCCATTCAATTACTGAAGTAGATTTGAGTTACTCCCAATTCTAAGCAACTAGGAAAGCTGCTATAAACATTCATATACAGAATTTCATCCTTTATGGTTTCATATCTGGTTTAACCACCTTCACCACCTCCCTCTCTCCCTTCAGACCATCTCACACGTTATCATCAAATTAAACTTCACTCTTCCCTGATTTCAACTGTCAATCTCCTGCTGGAGTCTCTGGATGGAAATCCCACCACCCACAGAGTAAATACAAAACTCTTCATCCTGACATTAAGCAGGTATCACAATTAAGCTCCAGAATACACATTCCCAACCTAGTCACACACTTCTCTACCTCATTGACTGTGTCTCACTTATGCCTTATTTGTCCCTTGTCCCTCATTGTTCTTTTGTGTCACTTTCTTCCTGCCAACTGTCTTCCATTTCATCCTAAATCCTGGTCCTACACATTCTTGCCTGCAGCCATAGCCCTGTGGCATCCAGTCCGGCCAGATCTCTGAAGCTAAGCAGAGTCAGGCCTGGTTAGTACTTGGATGGGAGACCACCTGGGAACATGAGGTGCTATAAGCTTGGGAGACGGACCTGGCAACCCACTCCCAAAAACCAAATCTGCCATTGAAAACCCTATGAACAGCAGAGAAGCACTGACAATAGTGTTTCCCCTGTTGTATGGAGGGTCGCTATGGGTCCAATACCGACTCGACGGCACCTAACAACAACAACAACTCATTCTCAAAACTCAAGCCACCTTGTCTGGGCATGATCTTTCCCTCCTCTGTCACTGATGCACATAGCGTCTCCCCATCCCTTAGCTGAGGTTGCTTTGTACTCTTCCCTTTTCGTGTGTGTGTGTGTGTGTGTGTGTGTGTGTGTGTGTGTGTGTTGGAGGGTACCTAACCAGGTGGATGGTCAGGAGTGGATGGGAGGGGGATTAGGGATCAGATTCCAACTCTACTGCTTTTGTAGTGATTCTTGTCATGTTAGTCACTGTGTCCCTTTGAACTTTCAGCATTTCAGAAAGAAGTTTGTTGAGGCTTGGGATATAGCTCAGTGATAGAGCCCTTGCCTAGCATGCTGATAGAGCCTTTGTGTAGCATGCATGAAGCTCTGACTCTGCTCCCCAATACACACACACACACACACACACACACACACACACACACACACACACACACACACCGGTTTGCTGACTGGCTTGCAGAAAAGCCTTCTTTCTGCCTGCACACACACAAAAAAGTTTGAACCAGAAGTTTTGTTGTCTCCTCTTATGACTGTTATGCTTACATGTAGTCATAGCAGCCCTAATACAGTTTATATGGTGCTATTGGCAGAGGTTATTAATCCTGTTTTCCTCAATACTCACTAGAGTTTAGTCAGCTCCACAGTACACAACTGATGAAGAAACAGGTGATCCAGGCCTTCATCCTTATCCTCATCCCTGGGCCATTTCAGTGTATCAGTGTGATAGTCAGATATATTTAAAATTGCTTTAACATGGTAGGTTTTAAATAATAAGTATATTTAAAGATATTAGCATTTTATTAAGGTAATGACTATTTCTTTTTTTAAGAAGGGAAGGAAAAGATGAACTTACTGGTTTTAACAATGAGGACGTAGGTTCTGTAGAGTAGACACCTAGGCCTCAGAGCCAATCAATATCTATTTTTGTGCACCTAGCAGGCACTAGGAGATTCCAAAGCCCAAAGTCCTCTAGGTTATGTGAAGGGAAGAGGAATGAGAAAGAGCCTACATTTTACTATTCAGGAGTATCCAGACTGTGGTATCCAGAAAAGTGCTCTCTGTGTTCTCTAGGTCACTTCTATAGTATTGCAGTCTGACACTTTTTATATAGCAACTCCTCCTGCATATTCCTTCATTGTTGTTTTTCACATTTTTAATTGATACATAATAGTTGTACATATTTATGTGCTACAATGTAATGTTTCAATACCTATATACATTCTGTGTCTGAAGCCTGGTTAGTACTTAGAGGGGAGACCACCTGGGATCACCAGGTGCTTCAGGCTTGGCATAAGGACCTGGCAACACAGTCCCAAAAAATCAATCTGCCATTGAAAACTCTACGAATAGCACAGAAGCACTAACAATAGTGTTTCGCCTGTTGTAGGTAGGGTCACTATGAGTCGGATACCAACTAGATGGCACCTAAAAACAACATACATTGTGTAATGACTAAATCAGAGTACTTAGTGTATCTATCATCTCAAACACTTATCATTTCTTTTTGGTAGGAACATTTGCTGTTCTAGGTATTTTGAAATATACAATAAATTATTGTTGACTACAGTGAGCTTGGGCTGGGGTTTATCTCACTTGGTAGAGTGCTGCTCTGCACTGTCTGAGATCCTGGGTTCAATCCCCAGCACTGCATAAAATGGGAGAAGGACCTGGTAGCCCACTCTTGAAACAATCCTGAAAGCAATCAGCCACTGAAAACCCTATGAAGATCAGAGAAGCACTGACAGTGTCAAGCATGGCATAGTGTCAGGAGTGTTTCATTCTACTGTACAGATTTGCTATGCATCAGACCTGCCTCTATAGCACCTAATAAAAACAACAGTTAGTTTACTGTAAATTGGACACCAGAACTTATTCCTCCTATCTAACTGTAACTTTATATCCATTAACCAACCTATCCCCATCCTCCCTTCTCTTTTCATTGTTCTTTCAAAGAAGAACTTGACTTGAAAATTCTTTTCTTTTACTTTTCTAGCATGCTCTGTATGGCTTGAAAAATCCCATCCAGCATGGAAAAGTCTGTCCCAGATCCAAAGGTTTAGTACACAGGGTATACTTATACAGGTTCTATTTGAAATGATTTGTCCCTTCAGAGTAGAATTAGCTTCAGCACATTCTATCACTTTGCACAACTGAGGGTAGCTCACTCATGTTTTGGTCCGCATGGTACACACAGAGCTTTGGCTGATTTCCACTTAGATTGTTTGTCCTCTAGAAAGGATAAAGTTCTACTTTTCCCCCTCACCACATTCTCTGATAATGATATATTTTGCAAGTTTGGCATGGATAAGTTTCACAAATTTTGCAAACTATTCAGAATAGCCATTGGCCACAACCACGTGGACTAACATAACTTGAAGCAACACTACAATAATACTATCTCTTCTACATAATTCTGCCCACTAACGGACCTCACAGGTAAATGCTGCACACATTGTGGATGATTGTGACAGGGAGTTTCTGGTTATCCAGGGCATAATGCTTATGAATTACTGTGAACCTGAAGTGCAGTGACATAACCATTGCCATTTCAAATGTCCATGAGTTGGTCTTCTTAGACTTTTCATATGTAACATTGTGTTCAATGTCCACTTCAGCAAGATTTTTGAGATTGCTTAAAGCTTCAGATACTCATCTATGTAGAGTATCTTGCTGGGCTGATGGGGAGGCACACCCTAGCTGTGCCATGGCTTGGACCAGGCAACTTTTTCCTTGACAGAAACACAATTGTGGGGGAGAAAGTGCAGTTGCTACAGGTCAAATGTTTTTAAAAATAAATTTATAATGTGAAAGAAGCCTCCACTGACCTCTTGATTTTGCATTAGTTCCCCATGCTGCATGATCCTTAAAACCCTGTGTTACCCATCCTAACACTTTGACCTTGTTCTGTTGGCTTACTAACTTTGTATCCCTTACTAGTCTGGAAGTACCATCAGGACAAAAAACTTATCTGGCTCAACTTTGTAATCACTCCAATGTTGAAATGTCAAACTGGTGGAAATAATTTAATTTCTATTAATATGGAAATTGTTAAGTAAATTATCCGTACTGTGGAATTTTTCAGATATAAAATGAAGTAAAATATTGTACATATAGTGAAATAGTATTGTATGCATTTTTCTTTTTTCCCTTTATTCGTAAATGTTGGTGGGGTACAGAGTAATATGGCATTTGCTTTTTCCATTATGCAACTATTACATCATGTTTGGTTACACTTTTATCAGCTTATGAGGTTTATGTAAATTTTTGACTAATGTGTAGTAAAAATCATATGCATATGTGGGTTATGTTCCCCTATTTTTCCTATGTACTCATGAGGTTGCATCATTTACATTGAGATTATATTAAAGCTCTATTTTGAGTGAAAAGGTAGCAGAATGCTATATAGGTATATTCTATGAATATACCTATATATTCATTCAACTAATTTATTTAACAGCTGTAATTGGTCTAGTATAAATATGGACTGGTTTTATTTTTCCTAGTAATTACTGGCAACTGTGGTCTGTCAAATTTCCCCTTTCTCGCTGAATAATGAATTCCTTTAGTGATATTTCAGTTTGTTTCCTTAACTAGTCAGTCACTTTTATGCATTAAGAGTTTTATTGTGGGTTCATAAGACTCAGTGGCATATATTTTTAAGCTCTTTATTTAATAATTATGTCAACAATCACCTGGCTGAGGTCCTTTTGCTCTGCTTGGGTAGAAATTGTGAGTAGGCAAGAAGTCCTTCAAATGCTTGTCTTAGGCAGCAGTTGTATGTATTGGAGTTTGGCAATCATGAGGAGTGACAACAGGCGAGCAGGAGCAGCAGCAGCAAATGGCTCCTTCTAGTGTTACAGTTCTTATGTAGGCCAAGGAAGTCTACATTCCTCAGCCCTTCAAATGTTACAGCTCTTATGTAGGTCCAAGAGGTGGGGACTCCTAAACCCATAAGTCCTACAGATCTTAGGTAGGCTGAAGAGGTTGGGGTTCCTTAGCCCTAGAGAACAGCGGGTTTCACAGCTTCTAGGCAGGACTGGGTATTGGAATTCCCAGTCCAAGACAATGGCCATTGTTGCAGCTCCTGGGCCTAAGGTGACTGAGACCCTTTGTCCTAAAGATTTGGCAGCTCGCTGGAGGTCTTCCAGTGATTCTGGCCTACAGTTTCTTTTCTGGCTCCCCACAGCCTTTTGTATCTCTTTTATCATCCCTTCCTCCTGACCCGGTCACTTTCTCAACCTGTTCAGCTGTCTCTTATTGGTATGGCCACTCTCCATGTTGCTGCCATTCAGGAGGCAGCAATCACAGCCCTTCTGTTGCTGTGGCTACTGCTGCTGGTGGTGGTGGTTGCTTGTCTTGCAGCCTCACCTAGTCAACTCTGAAGCACTCAACTGTTTTAACTGCTTCTGCAGCTTGGCATTCTGGCTGTTCTGTCTCTGCCACTGCTGTTCTATCTCTACCATCCCTCCATGCTGCTATCACTGCTGTTCTGCTGTCTCTTCTGTTTCTTTCTTTGTGTTACCAGCTCAGCCCACACTATTAAATGTAGGCAAAGACCACTCAAGAAGAAACTTTTATTGGATCTAATGCTGCGACTCCAGGGGGGCAGCACAGGAGGGTGTCTCCTGGCCAGCTCTGCTCTAGTAAGCTGACCAGCCTTCTACTATAGCCAGAGAAGGAGAGTTTGCACCTATCACAGAAAGGAAAGCTTGTGTTTGCACCCATCACAGCAGTTTTTGCCCTGTCATGGCAGTCTCTTTTACCCAATCACAGCTGAGAAAGCGCTTCCCCTCTAGCCTGGGTTGATCACAGGGTTATATAGAGTTCACTGAGGCTTGTGATACAAAAAGTCCAGTGCAAACTATAAACTATTTGAAACAGCATGGCTGGAGCTTCATCTTCAGGAGCTGGAGTTGTGCTACAGCAGCTATTATCATGTAGCTTCCTTAAGGCATCTATGAAATGTTCAAAACCACTGGTGATGTTATAAGGATGGTTCATTTGCCTGCTTGCCTGAGAGTTCTTTACTCAAAGCAGCAAGCATAGCAAGGGAGAGTCTAACAGCTGCTATTTAGGAAGTAGGGTCACCTCATCCTCCAACATCTGTGCTACCTTGCAGGAAAATAAGCATCAGAAGGGGCAACTACAGTAAGAATGAAAAAAACCAACCTTATCATTGACACTAATATTGATTTTAACAGCATATTAATAATACTGCACACTCAGCACCTGAAGGAGAAGTGGGCCATCTGCCTTAATTTTACCTTTAAAGAAAACACAAAGAGTTTTCATCTACCCACCCGACACCTGGCTTAACATAATAATTATGACACAACTATAAAAACTAAGAAGTTAATATTTGTGCAATGCTATTAAGTAAGGACTTTATTCAGATTTTGCTATGTATTCCACTAATACTCTTTGTGTGTTCCAAGATTCAATCTGGGATACAATGTTGCATTTATTTAATATGTTCTCTTAGTTTTCTTTAAAAGTCTTTCCTTATTTTCCATGACCTTGACACATTTTAAGAGTGAGGTATTTTTATAATGTTCCTCAATTTAGGTTTTCTGATGTTTTCTCATGATTAGATTGGGATTATTGAGTTGGAAGAAGAATATAAAAGAACTGAAATGTCTTTCTCATTACAATGTTAGGATTATATGATATCAACATAATTTATCATTGTTGTTGTTAGGTGCCATCTAGTCAGTGTCCAGCTCATACCAACCCGATGTACAACAGGTGATACACTATTGTGAGTGCTTCTCTGATATTCATAGGGTTTTCAATGTGTAATTGTTTTTTGGGAGTGGGTTGCTGGGTCCTTCTCCCAAGCCACAGCACCTGGTGTTCCCAGGGAGTCTCCCATCCAAGTACTAACCAGGCCCGACCCTGCTTAGCTTCCAAGATCTGATGGGATCAGATGCCACAGTGGTATGGCTCCAGGCTATAATTTATTGATGACGTTCATTTTGATCATTTACTTAAGATTGTCTGCCACATTTCTCCACTTGTAAAGGCACTAAAGTTCTCCTTTTAAAATCTAGTTTTCTTCTTTGTGGTGCTGGGGATTGAACCCAGGACTTCAGTGCATGCTAAGCAAGCACTCTACCAACTGAGCTAAACCCCTAGCCCTTGAACTTTATTTTTAGAAGCAAGTTTTTCCCTCCAATAATGGAGATCCAATCCAGGGCCTCAAGTGTGCAAGGCAGGCGAATACCACTGAGACTTATCCCTGACATGAAACAAGTTTCTAAGTCTACTGCATACTGAAGCAGAGAAGGGTTAAAATCTACCTTCTGGAAGGAAGAGTGTCATTAATTTGTGGATATATCTTTAAAGAACCACAGTACTTAATAAACATTTAGGGGCAGTAATTTGAGACTGGGCAAATATCCTGAAAATTTTTACCTATAGCAACCACTGCTGTGGTCTTAAAGATGATCTTTTGTTGTGATACTGGGGGTTGAACCCAGGAACTTGGTAGGCAAGTGCTCCATCTCTGAGCCACACTCCCACTCATTTATAATTTTTTATTTTGAGACTGGGTATTATTTAGTTGTGTAGGCTGTCCTTGGTCTTGATCTTGCTATCCTCCTGTCTGCCTTCTGAGTTTCTGGGATTACAGGTGTGTGCCACTGAACATAGCTTGATGGAGATTTTTTAATGCCTTTCATTTCTTCTACATTTAACATTTCAAATTATTCTTCAGGGAAGATTTTCCACCTCTCTCTTACTATATTTATTTATTGATATAATTATTTGTCTATCAGTATGATTGACAAAATTTTAATTATTTAGGCTAAAGCCAATACAATCATTATTTGTTGTTGTTGTTGTTGTTGTTGTTGTTGTCATTGTTGCTTAAATTGTTCCAGCCTTGGCCAGTGGGAGCTCTTTCAGGTTGGCATACGCTTTTTCTGTTTCCTTGCTTTCTAGGACTACAAGTTGATTCAAGCTTATCTTGTATTTTCTTTTTCCCTACCCCATGATCAACCATTTCTCCAGGGAGTCTAGGTTTCTTTATCAATTAATTATATTTAATAATTAAGATCCAAGTTCTGAGTGTGTTGGTTGCTTTTTGGGTGTCTGATTCTAGGATATCTTAGGTGATAGAGCAAGAAGATATGTGTGTATGAATTGTAAACTTCATATACAAACACACCTATATTGATTTTAGATTATATCGACACATACATAAGTTCATATTGACATGTTGACTCTAATCCATTACCATAGGTATTCATTTAGATTTCTTGCCTCTTTCTTATTTTTAACTCCTACCTCTGATGGTCAGAAACCTGGTTCTCCTTATCTATAATTTTTTATTTACTGGTTTAACATTAATATATTGGTAAGCACTGGGATTTAGCTCAGTTGGTAGAATGCTCCTCTGCACTTTCTGAAGACCCAGGTTTAATCTCCAGCACTGCAAAAACAGGAGAAAGATGTGGCAATCCATTCCTGATGCAATCACAAAATCAATCAGCCATTGAAAGCCCTATGAGGATCGCTATGAGTCAGACCTGACTCAAAGGCACCTAACAGCAAACAACAATGTGTTGGTAAAATGCTCACTTGTCTGTCAGTTTGCCATACTGTGGGGGCTTGCATGGTGCTATGAGGCTGAAAGATATGCCACCAATATTACAGATACAAGCAGGTTCACCTACGGTGGACAGGCTAACCAACTCCTGAAACAATTAGCCATTGAAAACCCTATGAATAGCAGAGAAACATTGCTAGAAATGTGCTGGAAAATAAGCTCCCCCAGGTTGGAAGCCACTGAAAATATGACAGGAGAAGAGTTGCCTCCTCAAACTAGAGTCTACCTTAATGATAGGAATGGAGTGAAGTTCCAGGGACCTCCACTTGCTGATGTGACATGACTCAAAATGAGAAGGAACAACTAAAACATTCATTAATAATTGGAGGGTGGAATGTATATAGTATGAATCTAGGAAGATTAGAAATCAGCAAAAGGGAAATGGACAGAATAAACATCGATACTCTATGCATCGTTAAGCTCTAAAGGACTGGTATAGGTCATTTTGAATCAGATAATCATATGGTCTACTATGCCAAGAATGACATCTTAAGAGAAATAGGGAAATATTAAACAATGTGAGAAGCATCAAAAGAAGATGGAAAGAATACACAGTCATTACACCAAATAATTGGTGGGAGATCAACCGTTTCAAGAGGTTGCATATGATCAGGAACCAATGGTGCTAAAGAAAGAAGTTGAAGCTACCTCAAAGGAACTGCCAAAACACAAGGCTCAAGGAGTTGATGGAATACCAATTGAAATATTTCAACAAACAGATGAAGCACTGGGGTAGCTCACTTGAATATGCCAAAAGATTTGGAAAACAGCTACCTGGTCAACTGACTTGAAAAGATCCATATGTGTGCCTATTCCCAAGAAAGGGGATCCAACCAAATGAGAAAACTTTTGAACAATATCATTAATGTCTCACACAAGTAAAATTTTGCTTAAGATGATTCAAAAGTGACTGCAGCAGTGTATTGACAGAGAACTGCCTGAAATTCAAGCCGGATGCAGAAGTAGGTGAGGAACCGGGGACATCATTGCTGATATCAGATGGATATTAGATGAAAGCAGAGAATACAAGAAAGACATCTATCTGTGTTTTATTGACTATGCAAAGGCATTTATTAGACTCTGTGGATCACAACAAATTATGCCTCACTTTGCAAAGAATGGGAATACCAGAGCACTTAATTGTACTCAAGAGGAATCTGTACATGGACTAGAAAGTAGTTATTCAAACAGGACAAGGAAACACTGCCTGGTGTAAAGCCAAGAAAGATGTGTGTCAGGGAAGTATTCCTTCATCATATTTCTTCAATCTATGCTGAACAAATAATCTTAGAATCTGGACTTTATGAAGAAAAACATGGCATCAGGAATGAAGGAAGATTCATTAACGACCTGCGGTTATCCAGATGGCACAACTCTGCTTGCTGAAAGTGAAGAGGATTTGAAACATTACTGGTGAAGATCAAAGAATACAGCTGTCAATGTGGATTGCACCTCAAAATCAAGAAACCAAAAATCATTACGACTGTGTCAGTTAGCAACTTCATGACAAAGGGAGAAAAGACTGAGGTTTTTCAAGATTTTGCTTTACTTGGCTCTACAATCAACATCCATGAAAGGAGCAGTCAAGAAATCAAAAGACACATTGCATTGGGAAAAGCTGTGGAAAAAAGATCTCTTTAAAGTATTGAAAAGTAAATATGTTACATTGAAGATGAAGATGCGCCTGACTCACAGCATGGTATTTTCAGTTGTATCATATGATTGTGAAAACTGGACATTGAACAAAGGAGACAGGAGACGAATTGATGCTCTTGAATTATGGTGCTGGGGATGAATATTGAATATACCATGAACTGCCAAAAGAACCAACAGATCTGTCTTAGAAGAAGTGCAACCAGAGTGCTCTTTGGAAGGAAGGATGGCTAAACTGTTTTTTAAGCATTCTGGCCATGTACTCAGGAAGGAACAATCCTTGGAGAAGGACATCATGTTGGGGAGAGTGGCAGGGCAAGAAAAAAAGGAAGTCCCTTTACTAGATGGATTGCCACAGTGTCCGCAACAATGGGCTTAAACATGTTCCTGGCACAGACTCAGGGAGTATTTTATTCTGTAGTACATAGGGTCACTATGAGTCAGATCCAACTCAATGGCACCTAACAGCCACAACAATATAGATAAAATGGTTTAAGAATGGATATAATAGAAAACAAATTTCCCAAGCATAATATAGCATTTATATATAGTTCTGTCTTGATCCTTACAGCAACCAGTCAAAATAGTGGTTCCAACGTAACTTAGGTCAGCTGTGCTTTTCCTCACTCTTTTCAGTGAGATGTCATAATCCTGTAATATGGTGAAATTAATCTGCCACAGTGTACTTTCCATTTTGACTTCTCCCAACAACTTGATTTATATGTATTTTAACTGACATAGAATAATGGTCATTCTTTGTGTTGTGTAGTTCAGTGGAATGTAGCACATTCATATGCATCTGCTACCACCAGACCATACGGAAGTGCTTTGTCATCCTAAAGTTTCATTTGTGTGGTTCTTTTAGAGTTAACCACACTCCACATGCCTACCCCTAACATTCTTTTAAAAATTCCATTAGATTGTTGTTGTTAGGTGCCGTGGAGTCGGTATCTGACTCATAGCAACCCTACATACAACAGGGGAAACACTATTGTCAGTGCATCTCTGCTGTTCATAGAGTTTTCAATAGTGGATTGATTTTTGGGAGTGGGTTGCCTGGTCTGTCTCCGAAGCCTACAGCGCCTGGTGTTTCCAGGAGGTCTCCCATCCAAGTACTAACCAGGCCTGACCCTGCTTAGCTTCCGGGAGGTGTGGCAGAATCAGATGCCACAGGGCTACGGTGGCAGGCTTCCAATAGGTTAGCCTCTTCATAATGTCATACAGGTGGAATCATACATTATATACCCTTTAGAGTCTGGCTTCTTTCACTAAGAATGTTGACGTACATCCATGAGTCAACACTTTTTTTAAACTATTAAGTACTATTCCATTTTACAAATGTACTACAGTTTATTTATAATTTCCCCAGTTGTAGAATACATGAGATATTTCCAGTTTGGGGCAATTACAAATAAAACTGTTGAGAACATTTCTGTAGAAGTTTTTCCATGAATTTAAGTTTTATATTCACTTGGGTGAATGCCTTGTAGTGGGATTGCTGGGTTGTTTGGTAATTGTATGTTTAACTTTACAAGAAATTGTCAAAATGTTCTCTAAACTGGCTGTAACATTTTGTATTCCTACCAATGAATGAGAATTCCTTTTGCTCCACATCCTTACCAACATTAACTGTTGTTTCATTTGGGCTTTTTGTTTATTCATTTTACAGTGTCTAATCTCCTCAGATCTCAGAAGTAAGCAGGGTTGGGTCTACTTAGTCCTTAGATGGGAGACTGCCTGGGAGCACCAGGTGCTGTGGCCTTGGGAGAAGGACCCGGCAGCCCACTCCTGAAACAATCAGCCATCGAAAACCCTATGATTAACGGAAAAGCACTGACATAGTGCCAGGCATGTCACAACATCGGGTAGTGTTTTGTTCTGTTGTATATAGGGTTGTTATTAGTTGAACCTGATTCAATGGCACTTAACAATGGCAACAATCCATCTTATACTATTCTACTAAGTGCACAATAGTATCTAATATGGTTTTAATATGTATTTCCTATCGGGGTTCAGCTCAGGCCTGGCAGGGATCAGGGCCTTGCTCTGACACCAAGTGGGTGTCAGAGACCCTCGGGACCAAGGTAAGAGCTTGGCCAGAGGCACCAAAGAAGGACTTTGGGAAGCCTTCTTACAAAAACAGAGCAGGAACTTTTATTATGTTGCTCCTGACTTGATGGCATCTAGCAACAAAGAGGAGCAACCAGCAAATAGCCCTTTAAAAGTGGCAGCTCAGAAGCTAGCAGCATGAGATGCTGCTCCTTCAACAGTGTTACAGCTCTAAGATATTATGCTAATCAGCTCTGGTGGTGTCTGGATGGTGCCAGAGGTCTGCTGGTCTTGCCTCTCACAGCTAGCCTTCTTTCTCCCCTCATTCCCAGGCTTGGGAGGAATTGGGGAGCTCTTTGTGTCTTGCTAGGTGCCTTTGGCTCTTTGGGGCCCCTGAGCTTGACACGGAGTCTTGACTGAAGTCTGCCACAGGATTGGGGAGCACTGGTTCAAGGTGATGGGGTCTGGATAACAGATGGAGAACAATAGGGTGAAGGGGGTGGCCAGCAGCCTATTTATATAGGTTCCAGAAGGGGTGTGTGTGCTGGGAGCAGCCAGTCAGGGTGCATTTTCCCTGACAGGTATGTCATTTTACCTGCCTTACCTGCCAGGTAAGGCAGTTATGCAAAAAAGGTGATTTTGGGGTGCACTTTGGATAGGTGGGTAAGGTATGGAGGAGGCCAATCAAAGGTGTTTCTTTAGGAACCAATCAGGAGGCGCTGGCTGACCAATCAGAGTGGAGGTGGTCAGGCCAGGGCCTAGCTGATAAGGGGCTATCTTTGGTCACTCAGTGGGAGGGAGAGGAGTGAGTATCCAGGGTATAGGCCAAGGGTCACTAGCCCTGGAGGATAAAGGTCAGTCTCCCAGGCTGGCCAGAGAGACCCTCGCCAGGGGGTCGGTCCTCTCTAGGAAGCCCCAACAATTTCCTTCATTACTAATGATGTTATGCATCTCTTTATGTGTTCATTTGTTGATGCCTATATTCTTTGATGAAGTCTCTGTTGATTTTTTTCCTGTCCCCCATCTTTTGGGGGGGATTTTTTTTTTTGCTGGATTTTAAGTCATTTATTTCTTCTAAATAAAATTCCTCTACCACACAAGTGATTTGTAAATATTTTCTTCCAGTCTGTGGCTTGTATTTTCATTCTCATAACACGGTTTATAGAGTGAATGCTCTTAAGTTCTGTCATGTTCAGTTTCTCAATATTTGAGTTTTTAATATTATACCTAAAAATTCATCACTAGACACATGGCCATATAAATTTTCTTATATATTTTCTTCTAGAAATGTTATTATTTAAAATTTATATCTATTATCTATTTGAGTTATTTTTGCAAAATATGTTAGGTATGGACTATGTATTGCTTTTATGCAAATGAATGTTCAGTTGTTCCAGTGCTATTTGTTGAAAAAATAATGCTTTCTCTACTCAGTTACCTTTGTACATTTGTCAAATATCAGTAGTCTATAATTGTGTAGATTTATTTCTTAGATTTCTAATCTGTTCTAACTGATCCATGTATGTGTTATTCCTCTGTTACCACACTGTGTTGGTTAAATTAGCTTTATAGAATGATTTGCAATTGAGTAGTACTTATCTTCCAAATTTGTTTTTATTTTTTATAATATTTGGTTGCTCTAGTTTTAGTTCTTTTGACTTTTAAACTTTAATTTTACAACTAGCTTGTTGATATCTAAAAAACCAAACCAAAACAATAAAAAACTTGCTCTGACTTTCATTGAGATATACACCAAATTGAGGAATACTGACTTAACAATGTTGACTCTTCCAATTTGTGAACACAAAAGTTTCACTTTTAAAATCTCATTTGATTTCTTTGTATGAGTGTTTTATATTTTCAGCAAATAGTGCACCTTTTTATTAGACTTACACCTAGGTCATCCATTTTTGATGGTATTATAAATGATATTTAAAATTTTCAAGTTGTATTTGTTCATTTTTGGTATATACAAATAAATTTGACAGCTTGTCTGGGACATATTTAACATCAAGATATACAATAAGCCAGGTACTGTAATGCAAGCCTGTAATCCTAGAGACTCTGGAGGCTAACGCAAAAGGATCATGAATTCGAGGCCAGAGGTAGTCTCTCAATTTAGCAAGACCTTGTCTCAAAATAAAAAGGTAAAAAAGGAGGCTGACAGTGTGACTCAATTGTAGAACACTTGCCTAGCTATGTGAGGCCCTGGGTTCAATGCCCCAGTATTGAAAAAAGAAGAAAGTAAAAGAAAGAAAGAAAGAAAAAAGAAAGAAAGAAAGAAAGAAAGAAAGAAAGAAGAAAGGGAGAAAGAAAGAGAGAAAGAGAAAAATAAGAAAGGAAGGAAGGGAGAGAGAGAAAAAGAAAATTGACAAAGTGGGGTGTGGTGGCATATACCTGTAATCTCAGTACTCACAAGGCTGAGGCAGGAGGATTCCAAGTTCAAGATAAGCCTGCGCTACATAGTGAGACCATGTCTCAAAAACAGGAAAAAAGAAAGAAATACACTTGACAAGTTGACCTTTTATTCTGTGACCTTGCTAAACTCATTTGTTCTAGAATCTTTCAAGAATTCTTTAGAATTTTCTACATGGATGATCATGTTGTCTGAGAACATAAACTTTCATTTCTTCTTTTCCCTCCTGTACACCTTTTAGTTATTTTTCTTGCCTTATTTCATGGACTAAAACTTCCAGTACTGTATCAAATAAGAATGTGGAAAATAAAAGCCATCCATATTGGAAAGGAAGAAGAATGTGTATTTCAAGATGACATGATATTGTATACGGAAAATAATGAATACACTAAATGTACTGACCTACAAATTCAGTGCAATCTCTATCAGAATGACAGTTGGTTTTTTTTTTTAGAATTTGATAAGTTGATTCTAAAATACATATGTAATTAATTACAAGGAACCTCAAATATCAAAACATTATTCAAAACAAAGCACAAACAAAGTTAGAGGAGTCACTTCTGATTTCAAAACTTAACTACAGGGCGCAGCAATCAAGACAACATGGTCTTGAAATAAAGATGGACATTTAAGTCA
This sequence comes from Pedetes capensis, assembly GCA_007922755.1. Lineage (NCBI taxonomy): Eukaryota > Metazoa > Chordata > Mammalia > Rodentia > Pedetidae > Pedetes > Pedetes capensis. The sequence goes on from VMDO01019520.1 coordinate 22,182, forward strand.
ATCCAATTGATTTAATCTGTAGCTCAAAGGGGAGTATTGTTATTTTAACAATAGTAAGTCTTCTGATTCTTAAATAGACTTTTTGCCTTTCCTTTTATTAAGATCTTCCATTTCTTTCAATAGTGCTTTGCAGTGTTCAAGTTAGAAATTTTGCACATCCTTTATTCTTTTTGATGCTATTGGAAGTGGAATTTGTTTTTGTTTGTTTTTGTGGTGCTGGGAATCAAACTCAAAGCCTCACACAAGCTAGGCAAGCGCTTTATCAACTGAGCCATATCCCTAGTGGGATTTTTTTTAAACATATGTTCAGTTTTTTTATTGATCCTATAAACAAATACATTTGGTTTGTATATACTGACCTTATATCCTACAACATTACTGAACTTTTGTATCAATTTTAATAGTTTATTAATGAGTTCCATATTGTTGTATATATACAAGGTCATGTTATCTCCAAATACAGGTAGGTTTTCTTTTTCCTTTCCAGTCTGGCTAGACACTTCAGTACAATGTTGAATAGTGGTGAATGCAGATACCCTTGTCTTCTTCCATATTTTAGAAGAAAATACCCTATCTTTCACTGATAAATATGATGTTAAAATTAGGTTGTTTTTACATGCTCTTAGTCAGGTTGAGGACTTTTCTTTCTATTCCTATTTTTTTGCTGGAGTAACATTTTATTATAAATTCCTTTATCCGATTATAGCATAGTCAATCTAGCTTTCTTATTATTGTTTCTTGTTTGTATGATATATTCTTTCCATCCTTTTATTTTCAATTATTCTATTTGTACCTTTGAATCTAAAGTATGTCTCCTATAGATAAGATATAGTTGGATTTTCTAAGTCCAGTCTGACAATCTCTACTTTTTGTTTGAATTATTTAGTCCTTCCCATTCAATGTTATTATTGATACAATTGGATTTATGTCTGCTGATTTACTTTTTGTCTGTCATAAGACTCATGTTATTTTTATTTCTTTTCCTCCCTCCTTGCTTTTTTCCTTGCATTGAATGAGAATATTCTAATGAAGCACTTAAATTTCTTTAATTTTTTTCATCTTGGGGAAATTATTTTCTTCATGGTTACCCAGGACTTGGCATATACACCTTAACTTGTCAGGAACTGTCTTATATTTATACTAACTTAACTCCAGTGAGATATAGGAACCTCACCCCTATATAGCTCTACTCACTTTTCCCACTTTTTATGATAATATTATTGTGTATTGTTTATATATTACATCTATAAATGTTATAAACCCAACTATTGTTATTATTATTTACATAATTATCTGTATTGTATGGGAGATAAAAAGAAAGAATAGCACATATTTATATAATTTATTATGTTAACTTTTTTATTTATTGCTCCTGATTCTTTTCATTTCTTCCTATATATTTTTGTTACCACCTGTATTCATTTCCTTAGCCCAATACAATTTTACTTTCACCCATCCCCTTTGTGCTGTTATTTACAAATACACTTCCTTTCTTTCTGTTTTAGGCTGACCAATACATTATAAATCTATTGTTTTGAACAATTGTTGTTGAAAATCAGGTAAGAGAAATTAGAGAATAAATATGGATTTGTACTATCTTTTATAACTACAAAATTACCTTTATGTGCACTTTTCTTTTTTGTTCAAATTATTGTGAGGCAATTTGCTTTCAGTCTGGAGACCATCTTATAGCATTTCTTTGAACATGAAAATGCTGTTGTTGTTGTACTGTTGTTAGGTGCCATGGAGTCGGTATCCGACTCATAGCGATCCTCATAGGGTTTTCAGTGGCTGACTGTTTCAGGATTACCTTGGGAGTGGATTGCCAGGTCCTTCTCCCATTTTTGCCATGCTGGGAATTGAACTCGGGGACTTCAGAGACTGCAGCGCAGTGCTCTACCAGTTGAGCTAGATCTCAGCCCATGAAAATGCTCACAACACATTATCTCACCTTTCATTTATCTGGAAATGTCCCTTTTGTGCCTTCATTTTTGTAAAATAGCTTTGATGAATATAGATTCTTTGTTGAAAGTTTTTATCTTTGAGCACTTTGAAAATGTTATCCTACGTTTTCTGGTGATGTCAGCTATTAATCTTATTGGGAGTTCTTTTATAAATGATGAGTCCTTTCATGTTGTTTTGTCCTTGACTTTCAGCATATTATTATGGTATGTGCCTGGATCTCTTCACATTTATTTTGCTTGAATTCCATTGGGCTGTTTTTTTTTTTTTTTCATAAAATTTGGGCAGCATTCAGATGTTATTTTTTATTTCTTCCTGTTCTTTCCTCTCCTTTTGGTATTATGTGTATGTTAGTGCAATTAATGGTGAGCCACATCTCTCTGAGAATCTGTTCATTTCCCTCTATTCTTTTTTCTCTCTTCAGATTACATAAACTTTCTCAATCTAAAAATTCACTAATCCTTTCTTGTGCTTGTTCATATCTACTGTTGTACTCCTTTAGAGAAATTTTCATTTCAATCTTTGCACTTTCTAGACTTTCTGTTTTTAAATTAATTAATTAATTTATTTATTTATTAATTTATTAATTTATTTATTTATTTTGTGGTACTTGGGAGTGGAACCCAGGGGCTTGTATATACTTTGCAAGTACTCTATCACTAGGCTGCACTCTCAGCCCATTTCTTATTTTTCTATTTTGAGACAGAGTCCCACCAAGTTACACAGGCTACCTCTGGTGTAGAACTTGTTATTCGCCTGCCTCCCAAGTCACTGGGATTGCAAGCATGAACCATTATACCCAGCTTTTGTGGTGCTTTAAGGGGGTAAATTTTATGAATTGCACACTTCAGCAAAGCTGCTGAAAATAGTAACACATATATTAGTCAAATTGTTGTTGTTAGGTGCTGTCGCGTCGGTATCCAACTCATAACGGCCCTCTGTACAACAAGAGAAACACTATTGTCAGTGCTTCTCTGCAATTCATAGGGTTTTCAATAGCAGATTGGTTTTTGGGAGGGGGTTGCCAGGTCCTTCTCCCAAGCCTACAGCTTCTGGTGTTCCCAGGCAGTCTCCCATCCAGGTACTAACCAGGCCCGACCCTGCTTAGCTTCCAAGATCTGATGGGATCGGATGCCACAGGGCTACAGCTGCAGGCTATTATTCAAATATGTAGCAGTAAATACCAGAGAAAAACAAGTATGTTTATGGTAGTTGCCTCTGGGGAGTAGGAATGTAAAATAGCAATGTGGACTATAGTTTTTAATAATAAATTCTCTTATATTGGATTTTAAAATGTTGTGCCTCTATCCATTTGATAAAAATAAAAATGAACCAAAATGGGAAGATACACATATACATTGTGGAGACAAGTCAGAAGATATTCTAACACATTAGGTCTAATATAGAAGCCAGGATTGTCATTTTCAATAAAATAGGTAGGATTTTGATGCAGGCAGTCCGATAGAAGCTAGCAAACTTTGAAAACCACTACTATATCCAATGTTAAATTCATTTAGCAATGAGTTATGGTATAATCTCTCTCCTGTGCTCCTTTTAAAGTGGCAAGTTTCAGTTGCTAAAGAATGCAATTACATGCTGAAGGCTGTCTACTCAATCCAGGACAAAACTGAGCCAAGAACTGAGGCCTTCTAACTCAATGACTGAGGTACAGTATTTATTTTTTAGGCTTCTGTTATGTGCTGTGGGATAGCAAAATGAATATTACAAAATCTTTGCTTTAAAAAGGACAAGTCTAGTGGGGTGATTTTAATGCCTGACAAATGTTAACATTTTACAAAGCATTTTTCCACATCTCATGTCAGGATGCTATAAAATGAAAAGAGGGACATTCTCTACAGCTCAGAAGGTAGCACAATGGATATTCAGCTTACTAAGGACTCCAGAGAAATCAAAGGGGATTTGTTTCCTTGAGGACTCCAGTCCAGCAGCAGCAGTTGGGACCATAAGAAAGTATAAGACCTCAGAGTGGTGGCCCAATACCCAGTAGATATGGCATTATCCAAGAGAAGGTGGCACCCACCTGTAAGATTCCTGTACCTGTTTATTGTCACAGATGAGACTTCCCTCAGCCTTTCCCCAAGTGTCTATTCCAGTAGAGTATGGTATTGCTAGTATGGGGGAAGGGGTAAGAGCCAACTCAACACAGCTCCTGTACTCAGGCCACATCTAGTCTACTTCTCTGCCCTGGGAGTTTGGTTTTATCCCCATTTCACGGATGACAAGATTGTCTCATTATAGCAGTAGATCTGTAGGAACTGCAAATTGATTCCTCCAAGTTTGAGCCTCAGAGATAATGTGAGTTTTAACTATCATTTCACATTCTAACAACAATTTTAAGAGTCTCCACTACCTTCATAGGCTCAATTAATAGTTATTGTGATTGCCTAGTATGTATTAGTTTCTGATTTTATCTTTTATTGTTGCCTTTATGACAAAAGTCCTTTTATTTCCCATTGCTGAGGATCAATCCCAGTATCTCATGGATGTTAAGCAAGCACTTTATCACTGAGCCATACCCCAGTGTAACTGGCCTTCTTTAGATGAAAAAAGCATAGGTGAGAAAAAGAGTGCTCTCATCTAGTCCCGCTACACAGAAAAAAAAACATTATTTCTCTTTGGTCTATTCATGCATAGTTTTCAGTGTGCATGTATGTATTATATAACAATATATAATTTTTTTCAAAAATGGGGTGATTCTTTATCTGTGGTTCTGGAACTGATTTCTTTATTGTTATTTTACAATGTACCATAAACATCTCTTCCATGCACAAGATGAAAATCTTGTACTAAAAGACAGAGTGCTGTAGTTAGGTCAAAAGGCTGCTGGTAACAAGAGTGACACCTAAAGCAAGGATCAGCTTAAGGGTAATGCACAGGACCTGATAAGTATCTACCAGCGAAAGTAGGGCCCACAATATTCTCATCAAAGAAGTCAGAATTCAAGGCCAAAGGCATTAAAGGTATGGGATATCGTGTAAGCCCCTCTGGCCCCTACCTCCGCCCCTCACTCTCTTGACACTCTGTTGGCCTCCGAAGGTCCCTGCCTCTCTGGCTTGCCCTCAGGTTGAGGCGGTCCCTTGATGCTCGGCTCTCCCTCATCCTCACACTGGCCCTCTTGTGCTGGCTTCCCTTCCACATCTGGCTTTTCTTCCTCTGACTTTCCTTCATCTTCTGTACTTCCTTCTTCTTCCTTTCCCTTTTTGCCTGGCTTTCCCTTGTCTTCTTTGTAGAACTTTTCCAGGTTGCAATTTTCCTTTTCCCCCTGTTCTAAAAGACAAAGAGGAGACATAAGACACTGAGGGCCTAGGGAGTGGAACATGGTCCTGAATATTGTTTGCCTTTCTTGACTTAGGGTTCTCCTGACCCTATCACCCGTTCCAAGTTCACTCTCACCTTTACATTCCTTCCTTTCCTTCCCACCTCACACATATTCACATGAATTAACCTTGCAGAAATTTCCACAGACACTTCTTGCTGCAGTTAATGGGATGTTCTGAGAAAGTATGAGTACCTTGGTCCTTAAACTTTGGTCTGTCATTGGATATGCCCATTAACTAGGTGGTCCCAACTTACATGCTGTTGTTGTTAGGTGCCCTCAAGGCATGTCCGACTCATAGTGACCCTCATAGAGTTTTCAATGACTTACTGTTTCGGAATTGCCTTGGGAGTGGATTGCCACATTCTTCTCTCATTTTCAAGGTACTGGAATTGAACCCACAACCTCCGAGACTGCAGAGTGGTGCTCTACCAACTGAGCTAAATCCCAGCCTCACAACTTACATAGAACTGCAGAAATCCTGTGCAGTTTAATTCCTTTTTCTCTTGACTGCATTTGTAAGACCTACAAAACTGTAGACAGAACAGAATACCTGCCATTTATCAGATTTCAGGGCTACTCTGATGTCCTCAAAGGCATCACATATGCCATGCCTCCGTTCTCTTACTTCCTTATTTTCCCCTCTTTCTTTACCAGCCATAAAGCAACATTACCTTAGGGTCTTTACAATGGTCATGTACCCTGAAAGTTGAAGGAGGACTGGAGGAGGGACAGCAGGCAGTGACCTCCCCAACTTTTGCTCTGGCTTAAGTCACTCACACTACCAGTGGTCCTGGAACAGATCCCTTCTCCTGCCCTGATACTGCAGGTCTTTCGTTTTCTTGTCTCGATTGGTGCCCACAACCACTGACCTGAAGACCTTCAGAGAGACATGAGACAGATAGGAAATGAAGAACTGAGAAACCAAATGACTATTTGTCAAAACATTCCAAACTCCTACCAATCCCTTACCCTTTTCCTTGCTTTCTCTAAATCCCTTTCTATAATTTCACCTAAGAGCCTCCCTTTTTGTCGTACTGGGCAATGGAAAAGGAAGATTATTTCCAAAATGTGTTTATATTTCTAAATCCACTCCAAATTCTCTCTCACCTTTTTCTACACTAAAATCAATGGAGTTCAGGACAGTCATGTTCAGAAGGCAGGTCCTGCTGCATTCAAGTCTCTGCATTCCACCACCACCCCACTCCAGGGCACCCAGATAGCACAAATACCATCATTTCCCTGAAAATGGAAATGGTAGCAGCAGAAATGGCCAGAACACTCAGGTCACCCCTCAATCCCCACATACACAGAAAGACCATATTTTCCTGCAATGAAAGATAGAAAATTATTTCCAAACTCAGTAATATTTTTGGCCCACTGTACCTCCTCTCAATCCTTCCTAGTTCAGAAACCACTCCTCAACAAAGAACTCATCGCCAGACCAAACTTCTGTTACTCTCCTCTGCAGCAACACCCCCCCAACACACATACACCTTCAGCCCCTCAGCCCATCATTTCCTGCTCCAAAATGGACAGAGAGTGAGGAAAGATAGGAGAACTTAGGCCTAGATACATGACTGAGTACCTCTTGCACCTTCCCCCACTGCCACTCTGCAGAAAGATTGGGCTGTTTCCTCCCTATCCCCTTCCCCAGCCCTCCTCTCCTATATCACCTGTAGCTCAATCACCAGCTTTCTAGGAGATTTCAACTGGTACCCATTGTCTACCCTGGTCCCTCTATAGCACCTCTCCCCAAGCCCTCCATTTCTTGCACCAAACCTGTAGGGATCTGGAAAGTAGAGAGAGTCCATTCTTGGATCCACTCTGGTTTTTGCCTTCTGTTATCCTTAACCAGAGGTGGTCTGAAGGCAGCAATGGATTTGTAGCTATTTCAAGGAGATGATTCCTTTCTTTCTGCCAGATGCCTACATTTCTCCAGGTATATAAGAGATGGTACTCAGATCTCTCCTCCAACACTCACACAATTTTCTGCACCAAAATGAATGGAGGTAGAACAGAGTCGGTATCTAAAAAACAGATGTGATACTCTGTAGCCTGTCTGTTACCATCTCTACCTCAGGGATACTCAGCTCAGATATATGAAATTGTTCAATATGTGACCTTCTGTGCCTGTCTTCCTCACTTTATGTAATATTTTCAACGTTCATCCTCATTGTAGCATGTATAATACTTAATTCCTTTTTATGAGGGAATGCTTTTTCATTTTATGTGCATACAATATTTTGTTTATTCATTCATATGTTAATGGTATTTGTGATGTTTCCATCTTTTGATTACTGTGAACAATGCTTCCACAAATATTCATGTATAATTTTTTGTGGGGGTGTATGTTTTTATTTCTCTTGGGTATGTACCTAGAAGTGGTTAACTTTTTGAGGAACCCCAAAAATGTGTTCCACAGCAGCAGCAATATCTTACATTCCTACCAGCAATGTATAAGAGATCCAATCCCATCATATTCTTGCAAACAATTGTTAATTTACAATTTTTAATAATATTTATCATCCTACTGGTTGAGAAGTGGTTTTGATTTTCATTTTGCTAACCACTAGTTATGTTGAATATCTTTTCAGTGCTTCATATATATTTTTATATATTCTTTGGAGAAATATCTATTCAAGTCCTTTGCCCATTTATTTAATTCAATTGTTTATCTCTTTGGTGTAGAATTGTAAGAGTTCCTTATATATTCTGGATATTAATCTCTTATCAGATGTAGGACTTGCAAAAATTTCCTCCTCTTCTCTAGGCTATCTTTTCACTTTCTTGATAATGTCCTTTGACACACCAAAGTTTTTAATTTTTATGAAATATAACATTTGTTTTTCTCTTTTTGTTCATACTTTTGGGGTCATGACAAAGAATTTATTATCAAATCTAAGGTCATAGAGATTTACTCCTTTGTTTTCTTCTAAGAGTTTTATAGTTTTAGATCTTGCATTTAGATCTTTGATCTATTTTGAGTTATTTTGTGTATGCAGTGTGATCTATGGATATTTCATAAAATTTTAAGATTATTTTGATAGCCTTATGCAGCACATATCACTTGGAAAGAAGGATGTCAGAACTCTTTCTTACTTATAGCTCCAAACTTCAGAGAACTACCACATAAGACCACACAGAATTTTGCATCTGAGTAACAGCAAATTGGAACTGTAATGAATAGCTTATGTATTGCAAGTGTGGTGAGGTTAGTTAGGCTTTATTGGCTCCCTGTGGATTGATTAATTTGAGTAATTTCTCAGGCCTCAGGACATGGAATCTGTCCCTAGCTGCCTGGTGTCTGGCTGTGAGGTATTTAGAGCTGGTGCATAGTGACCCCATGTAAACACTGGGTAAGAGAAGTGGTGGGAATATGGAGTATATCATCTTCCCAAGGAGAGCTAAAAGGCCTCTAACCAGGGCCTCAAAATTATACTACAAAATATGTACTATAATTGACCCCGTGATGCCTTAACAGCCATTTTGAGCTAAATTATTTGGGATATTTGAGTGACTCGAATAGTAGAGAGGACTTCCAGATAGTAGCACATAAGTTACCTTAAAGAGCATAGAAAACATGACAGCAAAAAGAAGGCACAAATGGAAGTATAAGGAGTCCCTACCCATAACCAAGTTCCCAATTTTTGTGGCATTAACCAAGAAAATAGATCTGAAAATTTCAGGATCTCTAAAAATATCTTTGGTGGAGTTGTAATGTGTGTTATAAATATTAATTGTATTTATTTTATGGGAATAATATCTTAGTAGATTTGGGGGGGGTTCAAGGTCACAGGTCTAATATTTACGTTATTGGAGGGTATGAACTGATAGTTCAGTTAAATATATGTAAATGTTTGTGGTATTCATTTGTAACAAAACAAAGGATGTAGTTGTGTTGATCATGGTTGTAGATAGAGGGCAGGAGGCAGTGATAGAAAAGTGGAAAGGGATGTAGGACAAGAAACTGGGGAATAGGAAGTCTCTATATAGACACTCAAGGGTGGTCTAAGAGGTAGTTGCCTCCTAAGAAGAATGAAATAATCTCTATGAATTTTTGTTATGATGCCAATGGTAATGACCTCTGTTGGTTTTTCCCTTTGGCATGGGAGTGTAGAAGCATATGAATACCAACACCATGGACTAAGTAAGCAATTTTTAAAAGAAATAATAGAATACCTAATATCAAAGCAAGAAGGGCAATAAATGTCTTATGTCCAATTGTCAGAATTTTAGGAAAGGCAGGGTGTGGGCATCACTAGGTTGTTGTCTCTATCTGCGATGAAGTCTTCTATGTAGGGGGCAAAGTTATCTACAATAGTAAGGTTGTGAACTTGGACAATGTCATTTGGGAGCGAGACTAGGGTATTTTTTCCAAGAAGATACCTACATATATTGATATAAGTCATGTTTTGTGGCCCTTGGATGTTATAATAAGTGAAATGCTTGAAGAATTTGAAGACCGTGTTAGCTTGAGAAATTACTTGCAATTTTTAAAAATTGTGGTAAATTATATATCACATAAAACTTATCATTTCAGCCATTGTAAGCATACAATTCAGTGGTATTAAGTACTTCTAACTTGCAGTGCAGCTATCACCATTGTTCAAATCCAGAACATTTTTCAACTTCCCAAAATAAAAGTCTCTACACATTAAACAACAACTTCTCATTTCCTCCTTCTTGCAACCCTTGTCAAACACTATTCTATTTTTTGTCCCTAGGAGTTTGACTACTCTTGATACTCTATATAAAGTAAAATCATAAATTATTTCTCTTCTTGTATCTGGTTTACATTGCTTCAAGGTTCATACATGTTATAGCATATGCCAGAAATTCATTTCTTTTAAAAGTTGAATAGTATTCCACTGTGTGTTTATAGTACATTTTGTTTATTCATTCATGTTGATGAACACTTGAATTGTTTCTGCCTTGAATAGTACTGATATGAACCTGGGTATATGACTATTCGTTTAAGTCCTTGTTTTCAATTATTTTGGGCATATACCCAGTAGTTCCAGGATTAAGGAACATCATAACTATGTTTGATTCAAATTTTTGTTCTTTTCCACTGATAACCAATTTCTAATCCTCAGAAATGTATAAATAACTTCATATGAAATGTGTAAATTTTCTGTTATTCTTTTGAAGAAAAATAGAATTTCTCTATAATTTTAATAAGAAGTGGAATTGCCATATCTGATGGTAATTCTATGCTTTGCTTTTTTAAAAAATGCTGTACTATTTTCTACAGTGGTTTCACTACTTTATGTTCTCATCAGAAGTGCATAAGAATTCTAATTTCTCCACATTTTTGCTTACATTTGTCATTTTCTGTTTTCTTTGTTTAATAATAATCATATGCTGGGCAGAGTGGCATACACTTATAATCCCAGAGATTTGGGGAGGAGGAGGTAGGAAGATTGCAAGTTCAAAATCAGAGGCAGCTTGTTTAATTTAGTGTGATGTTCTCAAGATAAAAAGGAAAAATGGGATTGGGAATGCAGCTCAGTCATAGAGCACTTGCAAAGTATGCTCCAAGCCCTGGGTTCAGCCCCTCAGTATTGCAAAAACAAACCAATTGATAATAATCATAAAAATGAGTATGAAGTGATAGCTCATTGTGGTTTTGATTTTCATTTCCCTAATGGTTAGTGCCTTAAAATTAGCCCCACAGGCTAGAAGGCATTCAAGAAATGACTGGTGAAGAGTTGCTTCTCCAAAGTAGAGTTGACCTTAATGATGGGAATTGAGTACATCCCCTGGGACTTTTTTTGCTCATGTGGCATGACTCAAAATGAAAAGAAACATAGTGACAGCAATAATAGGCTCAAACATAAAAACATCCTGTGCATGGCACAGTGTTGGTTCATGTTTCATTTTGTTGTACACAAGGCCACTATGAGTCAGATCTGATTCAATAGTGCCTAACAATGACAACAAATTGTTAGTGATGTTGAGCATCTGTTTATGTGATTATTGGATATTTGTATATCTTCTTTGGAGAAATGTCTGTTTAAGTCTTGCTGATTTTAAAATTGGGTTATTTTTTGTTTAGTCGTAGGAGTTCTTCATATATTCTAGAAATTAATCTCTTATCAAATATAAGATTATAAATATTTTCTTCTATGAATTGCCTTTACACTGTTGATAGAATCTTTTGATGTACAAAAGTTTTCAATTTTAATGAAATCTAGGTTGTCTATTTTTTCTTTTGTTGCTTATGCTTTTGGTGTCATATCTGAGAAATTATTGCCAAACCTAACATCATGAAGCTTTCTCCCTATATTTCCTTTTAGGGGTTCCCTACTGTTAACTCTTCCATTGAAGGCCTTTGAAGCATTTTGAGTTAATTTTTGTATATGGTGCAAAGCAAGGGTCCAACTTCAATCTTTTACATTTGGATATGTGGTTATCATAGCACCATTTGTTTAAGAAACTCTCTTTTTCCCCATTGAATGGTCTTAAATCCTTTGTCAAAATCATTTCATTATATATGTGAAGGTTTATTTACATGTTCTCAATTCTATTTCTATATGTCTGTCTATATATCTGTCTTTCTGCCAAAACCACACTATTTTGATTACTGTATGTGTTATGGATTGAATGTTAGTATCCTCTCAAAAATAATATATTGAGGGTATAACCCCTGATGGCGGTGTTGGGAGTAATGGGTTAATGTAGTAAAGTAATTACATTTAAATGAGGTCATAAATGTGGGCCCTGATCTCATAGGACAGTCGATTTTATAGAATTTATGTACATTCAAGAAAAGATACCAAAGTACTCTTGCATGTTCTCTTGTCTGTGTCTCTCTGTCTCTGTCTCTCTTCTCCCCAGTGTGTATAAAGGAACAGGTCTTATGAGCACACAGAAAGAAGGCATCCAACCTGAAGGGACAGTCCTTACCAGACAACCATGTTTGTACCTTGATTTTGAATTTCAACACTACAACTGTGAGAGAATAATTTTTTTGCGTTTTAAGACACCAGTCTATGGTATTTTACTATGGCAGCTGCAGCAAACTAATATAGTAGCTTTGCAGTAAGTTTTGAAATCAAGAAGTATGAGACTTCCGACTTTGTTCTTTCCCAAGATTATTTTGACTATTTGGAGTCCTTGGAGGGTCTGTATGAATTCAAGGAAGAAATTTTCTAATTCTAAAAAAAGTTGGATTTTTTATGGATTGCATTGAATCTGTATATCATTTGGGGTAGCATTTACATTAATTAAAAATTCAATTTACTTAGTAGTTATAGGGCTTCCTTCCATTCTAACATATGTATTTAGTGCTATAAAATTCTCCCTATGTGCTTCTTTTGCATATCTCACAAATTATAATATGATGAGCTTTCATTCCCACTCAAAATAACTTCTAATTTCCCTTTCTTAAAATTTTTGCTATTCTGGAATTGAACCCGGGGCCTCAGGCATGATACATAAGTGAAAAACCATTGAGCTATACTCTTAGCCCAAGTTCCATTTTGATTTCTTCTTTGGAACATGGGTTACTTAAATATGTGTTATCTGTTCCCAATTTAAAAGTTGGAAAGGGCTGGGGATATAGCTCCATGGCAGAGCACTTGCCTACAATTTGCAAATGTGCAAAGCCCTGCATTTGATTTCTAGCCCCAAAAAAGTTGAGAATTCTCCAGAGATCCTTCTCTTATGGATTTCTTATTTTATTCGATTGTGCTCACAGAACAAAGAGTTTTTAAAATTATTTGAATTCTGTTAATGTATTTGAGACTTATTTTATGGACATGAATATGGATTATCTTGGTAAATTTCCCTGTATATGTGAAACAATTGTACATTCTACTGTTGCTAGTGGCAAATTTTACAATTGTCAAGTAGGTAAGGTTGATTCATGTGATTCTTGAAGCCTGTTGATTTCCTGTCTGCTTGTTTTATAAATTTTGTAGAGATAGTGTTGAAATCACTGACTTTAATTGGGAATTTTTCTATTTCTCTTTACACTTCTATGAATTTTTACTTCATGTATTTTGAGGCACTATAATCCATGAATGTTTAAGATTGTCATGTCCTCTTAACAAATTTATCACTTAAAATTATGTGATGATGTCATTTATCCCTGGTATTCTTTGCTCTACTATTTGTTGTATCTGATACCAATACAGCCCACTTGAGTTTTTCTTGAATTAGTTTTAAAATCATTCATCTTTTTCTATCCTTTTAATTGTAATCAATTTGAATCCTTAAACTTAAAATAGGATTCTCATGTTGTTGTTAGGTGCTGCCTAGTCAGTATCCAACTCATAGCAAGCCTGCATACAACAGGCCAAACACTATTGTCAGTGCTTCTCTGCTGTTCATAGGGTTTTCAATGGCGGATTGATTTTGGGGAGTGTGGTGCAGGGTCTGTCTCCCAAGCCTACAGCACCTGCTGTTCCCAGGCGGTCCCTCACCCAAGTACTAAACAGGCTTGACCCTGCTTAGCTTCCAAGATCTGGCAGGATCGGATGCCATAGGGCTACAGCCACAGGCATTGTTGTTGTTGTTAGGTGCCGTCGAGTCGGTATCCGACTCATAGCAACCCTCATGGGGTTTTCAATGTCTGACTGTTTCAGAATTGCCTTGGGAGTGTATTGCCAGGTCCTTCTCCCATTTTTGCAGTGCTGGAAATTGAACTCAGGACCTCAGAGACTGCAGCACAGTGCTCTACCAACTGAGCTAAATCCTAGCCCACGTTGTTCTTGTTAGGTGCCATCAGAACAGTAGAAACACTGTCAGTGCTTCTTGTCTATTTGTAGGGTTTTCAATGGCTGAGGATTCTTAATGGCAACATATAATTGTGTTATCATTTTGTATCCAATCTGACAATTCCTCTAATTGAGGTGTTTAGACCATTTACATTAATGTGATCATTGATATGTTTGCATGTAAGTCAACCATTTTGTTATTCATTTCCCTTTGTTACATCTGTTCTTTGTTTCCTTTTTCCCTTAATATCTTTAGGATTATTTGAGGATTCTATTTCAACTCATACATTATTTTCTTAGTTATAACTTTGTAGTAGTTGTTTTAGGATTATACTATTCATCTTTCACATATCAAAATGTACCTTTGAATTCTATTAATGCATGGAATTGTTATTGTTAGGTGCCATTGAGTCAAGTCCAACTCATAGCAACCCTATGTACAAAATGAAGCACTCCCCAATTCTGTGCCAGACACATGATCTTTTTTATATTTAATTCCATTGTTGTAGACTGCATCAATCCATCTAGTTGAGGGTTTTCCTTTTTTTTCTTTGACCTGCCACAAACATGATGTGCTTCTCCAGGAATTGGTCCCTCCTGATTACATGTCCAAATTACGTAAGATGCAGTCTAGATATCCTTGCTTCCAAGGAGCACTCTGGTTGGACTTCTTCTAGGACAAATTTGCTGGTTCTTTTGGCAGTTGATCATATAGTCAATATTCATCTCTAGTATCATCATTCAAAAGCATCAATGCTTCTCCTGTCTCCTTTATTCAATGTTCAGCTTTCACAACCATATGATGCACCTGAAAATACCATGACATGAGTCAGGCGCACCTTTGTCTTCAATGTGACGTCTTTACTTTTCAACACTTTAAAGAGGTCTTTTGCCACAGCTTTTCACAGTGAAATGTATTTTTTTAATTTCTTGACTGCTGCTTCCATAGGCATTGATTGTTGAACCAAGCAAAGCAAAATCTTGGACAAGCTCAATCTTTTCTCAATTTATCCTGAAGTTGCTTACTGACTCAGATGTAAGGATTTTTGTTTTGTTGATGTTGAGGTATAATCCATACTGAAGGCTATGTTCTTTGATTTTCATCAGTAAGTGTTTCAAATCCTCTTTACTTTCAGCAAGCAGAGTTGTACCATTTGTAAACACAGGTTGTTAGTGAGTCTTCCTCCAATCATGATGCTGCATTCTTTTTCATAAAGTCCAGCTTCTCAGATTATTTGCTCAGCATAGAGATTGAAGAGGTGTGTTGAAAGGATATACGGATAAAACACATCTTTCTTGACTTTAAACCAAGCAGTGTCTCCCTGTTATGTTTGAACAACTGTCTCCTGGTCCATGCACAGATTCCTCATGAGTACAATTAGGTGCTCGGTTGTTCCCATTCTTCTCAATGGTATCCATAATTTGTTATGATCCACACAGTCAAATACCTCTGCTATTCATAGGGTTTTCAATGGCTGATTGTTTTGGGAATGGGCTCCCATCTCCTACTCTCTAGTCTCTCTTAGTCTGGAAGCTCAGCTGAAACCTGTCCAGCATGGGTGACCCTTCTGGGATATGTAATACTGGTAGAATAGTTTTCAGCATCACAGCAACAATGCAAGTGCCCACAGTATGACAAACTGACAGACATGTGGAGGAATATATAGAACAAGAAATTTAAAATTGTGTATTTCCATTTCCCTTCTACTGGTCTTTGTACTATTATTGACATACATTGTACTTCACATATGTTACAAATCCTATAGTATGAAGTATGCTCTGGAAAATCATAAAGCTCATGTCATTTACTTCCACTCTCAGATAACTTAGCTCACCATTGTCTATTGTTCAATGACTAAAAACTATTGTTTCATATATTTTGTCTATGTTTTTGATGTTTCATTTAGGGAGGTAAATCTAGTCCTTGATACTTCATTTTCGTTGGAAACATAAATGTGGGTTAAGATTTTAAATGATGGATAATCATGAAGACTTTTTTTTTTCATTTTGAACCAGAGTGGACTTCATATGCTGTCTGTGCCCCATCCTTATTCTGACCTAGAAAGCTCAAACAGCAGAATTTTCAGAGTTTTCATTGGCAACACAGAGACTCTTGCATTTGTTTCCTGAATTTCCTTCAATGACTTGAATATTTTTGGAAAATAGCAATTGCTTTATTAAAATATCATAAGATATTACTATTGGTGCAAGATGATGGATTAGAGACAGGCCCTATGTGATGAAGTAAAACAATGAAAATGATAGAATGGATGATAAATTCAGTAAGGAAATTGATATTTTGACAAAAATCAAACATATATTGGAAATGAAAAACTCAACAAATCAGATAAAAACCACAGTGGAAAGCATCACTAGTAGATAAGATCAATCAGAATAAAAGAATACCAAGGATGGACTATAAGGTTGAGGAAACATGACATTCATATATCTATAAGGAAAAAAATGAAGGAACATTACCAAAACTTTTAAGAACTTTGGGACATGATTAAGGGATGAAATCTAATATCCAAGGGGTGGATGAAGGGGATGAGTTTAAAAACTAAAGGACAGGAAGAATATTCAGTGAAAATATGACAGAAAATTTCCCAAATCTGGGGAAATAAATGGACTCCCAACCATAAGAGGCATTTAGAATGTCAAATAGACACTACCACATAAAAACCATTCCACAACACATTATGGTTAAAATGCCAAGACTACAAAACAAAGAAAAATATTAAAAGCTGTAGGAAAAATACACCAACTCACTTACAAAGGCAAATCCATCAGAATAAATTCAGACCTCTCAGCACGAAGCATAAAATCCAGGAAATCATGGAGTGATATATTTCGAACCCTGAAAGCAAATAACTGCCAACCCAAATTATTGTATCTAGTAAAGTCACCACTTAAATCAATGGAGAAATAAAGACCTTCTAAGACAAGCACACACTCAAGCAATTCATGAGCATGAAGCCTTTATTGCATAAGATACTTAAAGGAATCTTACATACAGAAGATGAAAGAAAGGCAGTTTCAGTCAGAAGAGTGAAGGAAAGAATAATTTTCATGACAGAAACAGATAAACTAATGAGAATGAGAAAAGAATCAGGGATGTCTAACTCAAAAAAGCAAACTTAGAATATAAGTGAGGGAGAAAGGAAAGAACAAATACGCAAACCAGCCAGGAAAACCCACAACAGCAATTACAGGAATAAGCAAATCCTTCTGAATAATAATCTTAAATATAAATTGTCTTAAATCTCCAAAAAAGACATAGGCTACCTTATTAGATTAGGAAACAAGATCTAACAATAGTTTTTTTTTTTTTTTTG
>VMDO01019521.1:0-39548 GCA_007922755.1 Pedetes capensis
TTTGCAGTAATAGGAGGTTGAACCCAGGACCTTGCACTTGTATGCTTTGCAAGTACGGTACCACTGGGCTATACCCCCAGCTATTTTTTCACTTTTTATTTTAAGACAGGGGCTTGCTAAATTGCACAGACTTCCTCCAGTCTCCAACTTGCAATCCTCCTGCCTCTGCCTCCCAAGTTGCTGGGATTACAGGCATGAGCCACCACACCTGGCTAGCAATAACATTTTTAACTCAATTAAATGAGTTAATATGTGTTGCAGGCTTAAGCTCTATTTGACACATAGTAAATACATGTGTGAATAAAAATGTCCCCTAACACCCAAAAGACCTAACAAAAACAGGTGCAATGCCCTAGAGTAGGGCTGTCCAACAGAACTTTTTGAGATGATGGAAACTTTTTCTATTTGCATGACCAAAGTGGTGGTTACCAGCAATCTATGGAGTTGCGGCTCGTGTGACTGAGGAATGCAGTTTTCAGATTTTATGCCCAAGTTACTCAGCATTCCATCACTGTGACAAAGTACCCAAAATAAACAACTTGAAGGAGAAAAGATTTATTTTGGCTCATGGTTTCAGAGGTTTCCGTGTGGGCTTCGTGGGCCCATTTGCCTTTGGGCCTATGGTAAGGGAGCACATGTTGGTGGGAGAGCAGGACAGAGGAGGTCTGTTCACCTCAGGGCAGCTGGGAAGTGAATGGGGAGAGGAGTGGGCCAGGGCCCCAACACTCCGTGAAGGGCACACTCCCAGCCACCTAACTTCCTTCCTCTGTGCCCTACCTCCTAAAGGCTATACCCCCTCCCAAAGCTCCTGCAGGTCAGTGAGCAAGCCTGTAACATACGGCCTTAGTGCTATATTTCAGATTCAAACCAGAGCAGTTTCATGTTTAAAGTTTTGTTATGGATACTTAAGACTACTCTTTAGCCCTTGGGCATCCACTGAACCTGTAAATGGGCACATGGGTGTATTTTTAAAAAAGGATAATTGTAGATATAGATATAGATATAGATACAGATATGTGGGCTGGGGTTTAGCTCAGTTAGTAGAATGCTACTCTGTACTCTCTAAGGACACTGGTTCAATCTCCAGCAATGCAAAAAATGGGAGAAGGCAATCCACTCCTGAAGCAATCCCAAAACAATCAACAATTGAAAACCTTATGAATCAGACCCAACTTGATGGCACTTAACAACATCTGTGTGTGTGTGTGTGTGTGTGTGTGTGTGTATACATATACATGTATACACACACACAAGCACACATATATATACAATGTGGAAAAATAAGTAAAATAGGCTGCTTGAAAATATAAAACCTTTCTTATTTTACCTACAGACTGAAATCTTTAAGCTAGACTTCTCCTTTATGGTTCTGACCTATCAGTCTACTTAATGCCCCATAAAGCTTTATGAGGCTTTTTAAGAAATGGGATCCTCCGTGGTGTAACTGCCTGTAGATTATGGCTTTGGGCAGTACTCTTCCTTCTTGTATCACCCTCATGAGCTACCACATGAAAAAAAAATGTATATGCCACAGGTTCCTTTCTGAGAGAACTGGCTCCACGCAGAAGATGTTATTAATACATTCCCTGGGTGCGAAACTGTGGTAGGCAAGGATCTCAGAGGGTGTTCTGACTTTGTTATGTGAGACGAGAGGCTCCATTTTTATTTTACTACCAGAGCAGTGGAAGTACGAGAAAGAGAGAGCAAGGGGGTACAGCAGAGGATGGGGGAAGTTTGTGGACTCTGAAATCTACTCTAAAGCAACTGAAGTGATTGCAAGTTTGACAGGACTGAGGGGTACTGTGGGCAGTAATATCTAGGAACAAAAGCAGTGTATGCAGATGCTATAGCAACATAGAAGATGAAAGAAATTAGCACTGCAACTTTCAGACCAAATTATATGAGATACAAAATGAAACTTGAGGTATGCCATGGAGCCATTTTGTTCTCATCCCCCTGGTGGAATGCCAGCCATCTATTGTTCCCCTTCTCTTGCCCACCTGATACTTCCCTCCCTACTTCCTCTCACGTGAGTACTGGATAGGTGTCAGAAGAAGTAGGGAGGGAAAAAATCAGAAACATCACTCAATATTCCTTAATTAGCCATACTATGTTGCAACTTTTTAAGGGCCACAGTGTGTATATTTTCTATTCCTTCCAAGGCTTGAAAAAGGTAGTTTCTTTGTTGTTTGTTATTCTCATTATGAGAAAGAGCATTCACAAACTTCAGTTAGTCAGGAAATTCCAATGGCAGATCATCTCTACAATCCTACTCTCTAGTGCTTTGAACATCTTTGAGGACTAGGGCAATGTGTTGTGTAATCTTTAACACACCTGACATTCCCACCTTGCCATATCCCCCAGCCCAACTCAGAAAACATTTAAGAGTTCCATAAATGATTGCTTGTCATCAGAATGGACTCTACCTCACTTATTTGGAGTGGGGTGAAATTCGTCATCTCTTTTCTGACTATTTCTTGGCCTTTTACCATATAAAGCCATCATGGAGAAACAGAGGTGTTTCCAAATCACCAACTATATAGTCTGTGGTTTGCATTTTTGCAGCAAAGTTGTAAGCAACCCATCACCAGGAAAAGCTATTTGATTTAATTTGGATTTAAATGAAAGGAACAATCGAAAGACCTTTTTCAGCAAGGATAACCTATTGACATGTAGGAAAGAGTGATAAATCAGTTCCTAAAAGGCTTGGGATTGTTTTTGCTGTGAAGAATCCTAAATGAGAAAAGCTGAGAAAGAACTAATGCGGTCATTTCAGTTCAAGTGTCATTATCATTATCATGCAAAATATAGACACTATCATGCAAATTTACTGAGCTGTGCAGTCAGATAGCAACAAACCAGAAGCAGCAAATGTCCATAATCCTTATATTGTGTGTGGTATTTTCAGAGCTGCAATTTCAAAGATTTCTAGAAATTATCATCTACCATGCTTGGGAAGCTTGTTGTTTACTTTATTCAATTTTCAACCTTTTATTCACAACTGGCATTTGTCTTTTCATTCAACAAAGACTTCCTGAGTGTCATGGACACTCTAATGTGTTTTTGTTGTTGTTGTTTTGTTTTGTTTTTTAATATTGACTTTTATCAAGTCTTGGCATTATATTATGTTGAAAAGTGACCTATTTAAGCAAATGTTACCTAGGTTATTTATTAATTGCATCTCTTTGAACTGCAAAATACAGAATCCCAACTGAAACCTAAATGGGAATTTATTGCTCACAGAACTAGACAGTTCCAGGAGTAACTTTCATTTAGGCAATGCTGAATATAGGACCTATGCCGTCTGTATAAGATCATTCTTGCCTCTGCCTTACATTCCATTGGCTTTAGTCCCAGTCAGCATCCTCGTACATATATTCCAGCTCCAGGAAAAAGAGAACAATTTCCCCCCAAACTTCTAGCAAATTTCATGAGGCTGCATCTGACCGGATCTTTCTTAAAGCTATCTGCTCTTCTACATTCAATACCCACTCAATACCATATCAGGGAGGGTAAAACATTCTGATGGACCAGACTGAGGTTATATGTCTAAGTATTGATCCCAGGAGTAAGATTAGCCCCGTCCAAACCTCATTAGTTGAGACTGTAGAAGAGGAGATTCCAGGAAAGAATACTTGGTAAAAGGAAATACATGTCTGCACACACCCATTCTAGGTATATGGTCTAAGTATATAAATACATAAATAAATATCTGTAAATAAATATATTTAAATTTATACATGGTTATATACCTAAATATCTCCCTATATGTAAGTTTGTGTAGTCTGCAAATATGGTCTAAATATATAAATACATATAATAGATTTATATGAAAATAAATATATCCAAGTACCTACCCATCTATGTGTTTATATATTTATCTGTTCTAGGAATACAGTCCATAGCCACCATACTTCATTTTATAAATTGCCCGTTAGTACCAAACACATTTAAATCACAAGAACAGTTTCAAGTGAGCTTCATTTCCTATTTTGAAATAAGCTTTAATTCATTAGTTTAGATTAGAAATGGTGACCGATTCCAAAGCACTTTGTCTGCAGTTTGGACAATATAAAAGTCCTTAAAACTAAACAAAACCCCCTGAAACTTATCATTTTTCAACTTGGTGAAATATAATCCTGTGAAAGCTTTCTGACATTGTAGCTCTCACTTCCTGTTTTGCCTTAACCGATGTCAGTTCTTTACCTCTGAACTTTCTTGGCACTTTGATTGAAGACCTCGTGTGGCACTCACTACTGTCTACTTTGAATTATACATACTTGTGTATTTACCCTGGTATCCTAGGAGATGATGTGCCATTTAAAGACTCAAAGAGAATTTTATTATGAATTCTATGTATCCTTGGGATGTTTGTTGCTTTGCTTTATTTAACAGTAGGCATAAAAGGTTTATGTCAAACATAATTCTCTTTTTTTTTCTAGTTGTCAAAAGATAAAGTCAAATTACAACAAATTTAGTTGTAAATCTAATGGGTATTTACATTTCATGAATAGAGACAGCCTTCTTCCTACAAAGCAGAATGAGACCTCCCTCTGGATCATAGCAGAACAATGGGTTTTCTAAGGTGGGAATGAGGAAGCAGAATAGATAAAAGCTGATTTTAAGCCAGGGGCATGGAGCATGCTTGTTATCCCATGGAATCTAGAGCCTGAGGCCGGAGGATCTTGAGCTCAAGGCCAGAGGCAGCCTGTGCAACACAGGGAGGCCCTGTCCTAAGAAAAAAAATAAAATTTAAGAAAGGACTAGAGGTGCTGCTCAGTGGCAGACTACTTGCCTAACATGTGTGAGGGCTGTGGGTTCAACTTTCTTGTTGTTGTTGTTAGCTGTCCTCGAGTCGATACCCAACTCATAGCGACCCTCATAGGGTTCTCAATAGCTGTTTTGGGATTGCCTTGGGAGTGGATTGCCAGGCCCTTCTCCCATTTTTGCGGTGCTGGGAATTGAACTCTGGGCCTCAGAGACAGCAGTGCAGCACTCTACCAACTGAGCTAAATCCCAGCCCTCAACTTTCTAGTACTGTTAAATAAAAACAAAACAAAACAAAAAAAACAAAAACTTGTTTGTTAATATGAGGTTACTTGTTGTTGTTGTTAGGTGCTATCGAGTCGGTATCTGACTCATAGCGACCCTACTTACAACAGGTGAAACACTATTGTCTGTGCTTCTCTGCTATTCATAGGGTTTTCAGCGGCTGATTGTTTTTTGGGAGTGGGTTGCTGGGCCCTTCTCCCATGAGGTTACTTAGGTTTACTTTTTTATAAAGGTTCAAGCATAATAAGGACTTCGTTATTATGCTGACTCAAGTAGATGGGAATCTCTTGTTTTCAGGAATTACTGGTCTATTTGGAGATTTGTCTCCTTAACATTTTGATTTAATTGTATGTTGTTTATCATTTTGGTTTGGTCTGATCCATTGAGGCCTAGTGCTGGAGCTTAGTATAAATCAATGGCCACCCATAATTTTGGTTTAGCACTAGGAATCACTGCACAGATGTGAAGTGCGTTTTTATTGTCAGAAGACAAAATGTTCTGAAAGATCCTTAACAAGTATGCATTGTCTGCAGATATGGGTTGGAGATGTTTTTATCATCCACTTTTCCACTTTATTTTTATTTTTTTGCAGCGTTATGGGTGTTAAGCCCAGGGCCTTGCATATGCTAAGCAAATGCTCTACAATTGAACTGCACCCCTAACCCCTTTTCCATTTTTTTTAAATTTTGAGACAGGATCTCACTGAATTCCACAGGCTGCCTCTGGCCTTGAACTTGCCTCAGCCTCAGCCTTTCATACAGCTGGGATTACAGGTATAGGTCAAGGTGCCAAGCAAAGTAACATGTCATTTTTTTTTTGCAGGGGGGGGGCAGTACTGGGAGTTGAACCCAGGGCCTTGTGTGTGCTAGGCATGTGCTCCTCCACTGTGGTAACACCTTTATCATCCACTCTAACTCCCCCTTAGTGGGAGAGTTAGAGTGGATGATACTCCCCCACCAGCCGAACACATGGTAGACTCTCCCTGGTGAGTAAGCATTGAACAAGCCTTCAGAACAACTCTTTAGAACAGCTGTTCCCAACCTCAGGCAATTGTTTCTCCATGGGCATTTGTCAATGTCTGGACACCGTTTTCATTGTCACAACCATGGGAGGATGGCACTGACATTTGGCAGGGAGAGACCAGAGATGCTGGTCATTATCCCACAGTGCCTAAGACAGCTCCTCACAACAAAGAAATTATCTGACTCCACATATCAGTAGGATTAGGATGAAAATCTGTCTTAGAATAATCTTGTTATCATTGTCTACAGGTAAGAAAATCAATGCTTAGATGGGATATAAGTTCTCCTAAACTCATATGGGTGATGAATTATAAAAGCCTCAGTCTTAACCAGATTTTTCTGATTTCTTGTTATACAGAATTGGATATCAGTTTCCATAATCACACACAAATTTGCACCAGGATTGTCACATGTAATTTAGGAAAGTACAGATGATGCCACCTGGTTAGTGATGTCTCCCTGACTTAATAAGAATAAGGCTATGCTCTGTTACATTTTACTGTGCGACCAATGAGTACATTTTCAAATCAAAGAGTGGACAGGAGTGAGGAAGAGGTTTTACACTATGAGTCTGTTTGAGTTTTATCTTTGATCTGAAAGCCAAATAGGCCAAGAAAAGGGAAAAATCTGTTTTTATAGTTTTTTCATGTTCCCTCTATTGAGGACTGGATTTATTGAAGTTAGGTTATACTATTATATCAAAGTTCCAATTAGATTCTCTGAAAGGTTTATGAGGCCAGGGATAGAGTCCAAAAATTTATCTTTACCGATCACGATCAGAACACCATTTCTCACTTTCCAGTAGGTGTTACCTCACAGGGCATACTGGACATATTCAGAATTCTAGGGCAAGAAATTCCACAGAGATAAGAGTTATACATTACAGAAATTTAGTGTCTGGGACACCCCATCCCAGTCATAACTATATAGGAAGGAGGAGAGAGATCATCTCCATTGAATAAGCATTTTTTTCTTTTGTAGTCAGTTCTCAAAATCTAAAAGTTAAAAGAAATCTTCTAGACTCAAAAAATGTTATATTAAGCAATCATCTATGAAATTATGTCAGGATGAAATGTAGGAAATAATTATGAAAATATTTAGAGATTATTATTAATATGGGAATAATATTGTTAATGGACTTCATAATTTTTAAATATAATGAAGTCCAAAAGTAATATTATATTTATTCTTACCTTTGGAATACTCAGGATATACCAGTGGTTTCTCATTAGGAACTCTGGCCAGGACTACCTTAGAAAAATAATGGTATTATTTTATAAACAACAACAAAAATTATTTCTACAGATGGCTGTCTATATTTGGTAGAATCAAAACCCAGTATTTTCCTTGTCTCCCAAACCAAAGTCGTCATTATCAACGAAATGTTATATCCAATTTGTAGATAATGTAAAGATATGTCAATCCACGTCATTAGTTTACCAAGAGGAATTTCAACTTTTAACATTAAGAAAACTTCAGAAAATTCTTAGCCAGTCAAGATAATGTGGGTAAATATTTGTTTGTAGACACTTCTTTTGTTATGTTTAAAAAGTCATAAACTAGAATATAGATGGTTCCCCATTTACAATGGTTTAACCTATGAGATTTTGATTTTATGGTGGTGCAAAAGTGATACATATTCAGTAGAAACTATAGTTTGGATTTTGAATGCTGATCTTCTCCTAGGCTAGCAATGTGTAAGATCATAATTTCTTGTGATGCTGGGAAGTGGTACTTATTGCCTCTAGCCATCCCTGAGGCAAGACATCCGATATTCTATGCTGTACTGTGTCCCTAAGCTATGTTTAGTAGATTGGGTGTATTTAAGGCAGTTTGACTCTTCATATTTTCAACAAACTTAAGAATGAAATACAGAATTTAGTTTAATTGTTTAGCCTATTCAGTGTAAAAACTGCAGTGTGGATTAATGGAATATACTACAATTAGTGAATGCAGCCAGTGGTAAAATTGAGCAAAATTAATACAAATGGTACCATTAATTAATTAATTTTTGAAGGTATATGTAGGTTTAATGTGTGCATGTGCTTTGGTTATTCTCCACACTTAGTATATCCAGTTTTTTCCAGTGTATTCTCAAAAAATAAAGCTTTCCATGACTCGTGCATGTTTAATAATACTTACAGATACTTTTCATTAACAGTGAATATGGCTACCATGCATCAATAGTGAGTAACAACTAGCATGTTTATTATTTAACATATTCCTCTTGGAACATGGAATGGCCTGAAACTTCCTCGAGAACTTTTGGACAGAGAAATGAATACTTGGTAGTTATGATGAAGGAAGCTCACAGAGCAGTGTGAGACGCAATGTGGGCTGGTTTGGTGTGAAGGACAGCTGGCAAAGCCCTCCCCAGGGACTGACAGGAAGGTTGAAACCAGAAGGCCAGGGCAGCTCATTAGACAGCTTGGGAGAGGAGAAAAGCAAATGCACTGATCACAGCAGCAGCAGCAGCGTACGAAGTGGCCCTGAGACACAAAGCGTCTTGGTGTAGGGTAGAGGTGAGAGAAGACCAGCATGCTGAAGTCTGCACCTGCTAGGGTAAAATGCCCTGGGTGGGGTTTGGTTGTATTCCCCCAAAGCCCATGTGTTAGAAACCTGATCTCTAGATTGATATGTAAATGGTGTTTTGAGGCAGAGCCTTCCGAAAATGATTAAGATTAGGTGAGGTCATGATAGTGGCAGTCATAGCATTGGTGGCTTTCTAAGAAGAGGAAGGTGTGACCTAAGCTAGGAGTATTGCTCTGTGTCCCTGGACATTACCACATGCTGGTACCCTGCTGTTGGACTTCCCAGACTCCAGAACAATTAACTAAATTGACCTTCAAAAATTATCTGGCCTGTGTTATTCAGTTAAAGCAACTGAAGAGAAACTAAGACACCTGCTAAGAAAACACCCCTTCCTCCACAAATACAGTCATTATTCTGAATAAAGGAGACCCTGGACTCCTCAAGCATAAAGCAACGGTTGTCTTTGCCCTTAAGTTCTTCAGACTCTTCATTCAGTGTGATTGTTTACTGCTGTTGATTTTAAATCTTAGATAGGACTCAAAGCTTTTCTAGTTCCTCTGAGTCACAAGAACAATCTCATTTTAGTCACCGAATGATCTAACCTGGCGCAATAATTAGAATTTCAAGGTAAAGTCAAGTCACAGCTTTGGATTTACCTCCCACCCCTCTTTCTTACTTCTGAACTAATTCAGGCTTGGACATCTTGGGGTGGGTGGCATTATCATTTCCTAGTTCTACTTCCACATCCAACAAGGACATGTGGTGGCTGTTGCAAGTTTAATTGGTCTTTGGTTGCTGGGGAAGTACCTACCTCCCTGTCCTCATTGTGACAAAAAGGCAAAACTCTGAGCATTCCAGTAATCCTTTCTAAAGAAACCTTCCACCTCAACCCCGTATTCCTCTGTGGATCACTAAGGCTGAGAGATAGGGTGACAAGACCAGGCTGTGGCACGTCACACATCGGTTGTCTAGCATAACACTTTAACATGTCAGTACACTTGGCCTTTGCTGTTTGGGCCAAAACCAAGGCAGGAATGCACCCGTGTATAAAATTTTCTTGCTACTTTGTTGCTGTTGTTGTTAGGTGTGCTCCAATCCTGTGTTGGACTCTTAGTGACCCTTATAGGATTTTCAACAGCTGATTGTTTCAGGATTACCTTGGGAGTGGATTGCCACATCCTTCTCCCATTCTTGCTACTTTAGCAAGGGAAAAAGTGACAAAAATTGGGAAAAGAGGCCAGATCATTCCATACCTTGTAACTACAACATAAAAATTATAAGCAAAATAGTATCTTAAGTCAGGACATATCAAATCTTTACAATGCTAATATGTATTACTTTCTATGCTGAAATTCGGAGTCACTTAAGCATTTTTGACCACACTTACCCAGATTAAAAGAACTAGTGCCCCTTAATTGGACTATACTGTGCTTTTATGACTAACATTATAGTGATTGTTTTTAAAAGTTTAATCTAGAAAGCATCTAAAAATTCAGTGTATATGTAATTCACCTATATTGTCTTTTCTTTTTTTAAATTTTTTTGTGGTACTGGGGATTAACCCCAGGGCTTTGTGCAAGGGTAAGCACTCTACCTCTGAGCTACATTCCTGGCCCTTTTTTAAGTTTTTATTTTGAGACAAAGTTGCATAGACCACTTCTGGCCTCAAACTCACAATCCTTCTGCCTCCGCTTCCGGAGTCACTGGGATTATAGGCATGTGCCACTGCATCCAGTTGATCCATTATATTTTATTAACTACAATAATCAAGATAAAATGGCTCTACTTACCACAATGTAACGATTATAAACAACTTGTAAAATCAGTACATATTAAGGCTTTTACAGTGCTAATATATGAGAGATTTAGTGGCTGTTACAGTTGTAATCAGTCTGAAAGTTGGGACTTGAACGTCTTTCAAGAAGACACAATTCAGCTCTTAACATAAGAATAAATATAAACCAAGTCAATTTGCTAAATCATGCTTATGGATTTAACCCAAGGTCTCCAATGAGCCCTCCTTATTATATGTGTATTAATTCCACACCTTGTTTTATACAATTAATACATGCTAATGTAAAAAAATAAAAAAATTGGCATGTAAGGTTCCTGTAGGTTGAGTCTCTAATAGCTATATTTTCAGACATATGCCACGCATTAGGACTTAATTTTTAGCATCAAAAATGATTGTAGTGTGGGTGGTAGAGAAAGCATAGAACTGGGTTTCAGGAAACCCAAGTCTAATTCAAGTTCACCTGCCATCCGTATCATTGTTCCTACTTCTTTCATCTTTGTAACCTCAGCAGAGAATAATGGAGCCTTTTTAATGCTTATTTTAAGAAGTCAAGGTGGTGAATAAATGATATGTTTTCATGAACACATTTCAGTCATGAACACATCTAAATCAGTCCCAAATACATGCAACACACTCTATCAAAACCTTTCCAGAATTAGTCCTATAATTATGTCAGGCTCTGCCTTCTTTTACCTATCCAGAGTTTAATTTTACAAGTGCGAAAGGCAAGTTCCTTTTGGCGTTTGAAAGGCCTCATCTGACATGAGCAGCTCAGAAAGCACTAAATGAGTCACCATTTTCTGTATGATTATGAATTTTCTTCCTTCTTCAGTGACTGAAATTAGATTTTATTTGCAATTACTATGACCTTTTTCCTTAATTATACTCTAAAATAATTTGTTGGGTATAGAACAAGAAATTTTATCTTCATTATGCGAATTAAATTTGAACCAATGATGAGTAATTAAAGGATAAATCATAAAATAATTTAATATTATTAGATCCTGTAGTGTCACATGGAGGTTGAGAGATAATCTAGAAATATTAATTTTCAAAGTCCGTATCAATTTGAAAGAATAATTTCTTCAGCATTTGACCCCTGGAAGGGGTACTAGAGGTCTTCAAACACAGCCTTATTATTGGTTAAAAGGTAAGTGAGATTCTGAGAACAAAAGCCAACACTTACATCACAAAAGTATGTTATTGGCAGACCTGGCACTAGAACCTCTAATTCTCATCTCCATTGAATGATGGCCAGTGTCCACTGAAAAACACAGAAGTAAGATATTAGACCCCCCCACCTTTGGAAACAATGCCTATTAATTGCCATTATTTTGTGTTTCTAACAATGCCAGCTTAAATACTTGTTGTTCTTGTTGTTGTTGTTGTTGTTAGGTGCTGTAGAGTCAGTGTCTGGCTCATAGCGACCCTACATACAACAGATGAAACACTATTGCCAGTGTTTCTCTGCAATTCATAGGGTTTTCAATGACTGGTTGTTTTTTGGGAGTGGATTGCTGGGTCCTTCTCCTGCTTAAATACTTAAGATTATCAAAATTTGCAGAACTCAGGCCATGCTCTACAGGGTCACTCTCATTTAGGTCAATGATTTCCAGACTTTTTGATCATGGGACTCTTTTGAATTCTTAAGAATTATTGAGGACTCCAAAGAACTTTTGTCTATATAGGTTATTTCTGCATGTAATCATTGCATTGGAAGATTTTTATAGCTTTATTAAGATACAATCCACACATGATGTAACATACCAATTTAAAATGTAAAAGTCATTTTTTAGGATATGTACAGGTATGTAAAACCATCACCATCATTTTAGAACATTTTCACTACCTCAAAAAGAAATTCTACATCCTTTAGTTCTGTCACCCAAATACCCATTTACAGCCACTATCACCAGCCTACGCTTACCCTTAAGCAGCCAGTAATCTATCTTACATCTCTGTAGATAGGGTTTTCACATGAATAGATTATATAGCATGTAGTCTTTTTTGACTTATTTCTTTCACTTACCATAATATGTTCAAGGTTTATTCATTTTGTAGCATGTGTGAGTTGTTCTTTCTTCAACTTCATTAATCCTTTCTTCTGCTAGTTTATATCTACTGTTGAGCTCACTGGGGAATTATTAATTTCAGTTACACTATTTTTTATCTCCAGAATTTCCATTTGATCTTTTAAAAAATAGTAATTTCTCTATTTTTATTGATATTTTCTATTTGGTATAGCATTTACATCATGGTTGCTTTTAGATCTGTGGATATATTTATAATGGCTAGTTTGAAATAATTTTCTATCAAATCCAACAACTGGTCACTTGCACAGGCAAACCATTACCTGCTTTTAGTTTTCCGTTTTAGATCATATTTTCCTATTCTTCACATGCCTTGTCATTTTTTATTAGAAGCATTTTTTTTTCAGTCATGGGGTTTGAATCCAGTGCCTTGTGCATGCTAGGCAAGTGCTCTGTCACTGAACCTTGCCACCAGCCCCTTTTTTATCTTTCATTTTGAGACAGAGTCTTGCTAAATTGCATAGGCTGCCTCTGGCCTCAAACTCCCAATCCTCCTGCCTCAGCCTGCTGGGTCACTGGGATTACAGGGGTGTGCCACAGTGTGCAGCATAAAACTGGACATTTAGATAATATATTACAGTAACTCTGGACCACACTTTGTGAACAACTGGTCTAGAATGTTGTTCTCTGAAATACATACATTTTAATGAGAAACAACCTAGGCTATTATCGATGAAGGCTGAGATCCAGGTCGCCCGATTCCATTTCTGGGACCATAATGCCAACTTATTCTGCAGCATAATTTGGATATTGATTCATTTCATTATACAATATTGAGTTGAGCACAGAAAATGTAGCTGAGATCATTTTAACAAAAGTTCAAAGGAATCTATTTGTGAACAAATCCGAGATTAACAATAAAAGTCTTAGCAAAATGAGCACCCCTTCCCCTCCCTCCCCTTCTCTATCCTTCTCTCTCTTCTTTCCCTCCCACCCCCAACACACCTGTTTCAGATATATAATCATGCACCACAGAACAATGATTCAGTTGAAGATGGACCACATATAAGTCAAAACATAGAATGGTGGTCTTATAAGATTATAATCAAATTGAAAAATTCCTACCACCTAGTGACACTGTGACCATCACAGTGTTGTAGCTCAACAGATCACACATGTGTTTGGGGTGATATTGTATAAACAATCCTACTGCGGTGTTAGTTGTATAAAAGTGTGTTGTTGTTAAATGCCGTCCAGTCAGTGTCTGATTCATATCAACCCTATGTACAACAGGTAAAAACACTATTATTAGTGTTTCTCCACTATTCATAGGGTTTTCAATGGCTGATTTTATTTTATTTATTTATTTATTTTTTATTTTTTTTTGTGTGGGGAGTGGGTTGCCAGGTTCATCTCCCAAGCCTATAGCACCTGGTGTTCCCAGGCTGTCTCCCATCTAAATACTAACCAGGCCCGGCCCTGCTTAGCTTCTGAGATCTGATGAGATCAGAAGCCACAGTGGTATGGCTGCAGGCATACAAAAGTATAGCGCATACAATTATGTATAGTATATAATAATAACAACCAAATATATGATTGTGTATGTACTGACTGTACTATTAAATTGCTATTTTAGAGCAAGCTCCTTCTACCTGAAATGAGTTTACTATAAAATAGTGTGCTGTGTTATGCTGGTGGCAGCTTTGTACATTTTATGTTTCCAGTGTCTCTCAATTACTTCAGATGGATTTATTCACATCTTAGTTCGTTCAACCGTTCCCTAGCTCTAATAGCCTATACTAGAGGTATATGTCATATAGCCTATGCATAGTGACATTATCTACTTTTGCATAAGTACATTGTGTGATGTTCGCACAATGACAGTATTGCCTAATGACACATTTCTCAAACGATATCCTCATCATTAAGCAACATCGGTGTCTATGTATGTATGTATGTGTGTGTGCATGTATGATTTCACTTTAAAGCCTGGCTTAAATTCCTCCAAATGTGATATTATTTGAACATCAACAGCAGTCACTAAATCAGTCATTCTTTGGCACACTGGTGAGGAAAAAATGAATTTGAACTTAATAGCATGTTTAATAACCTTGACATTCAAAAATGAGACTCAATCATGGAAACGTACTTTAATTTTCAATAAAGACATAAGCAGAATTATTTATGTTGAGAAATGAGGGCCAACGGTCATTTGGATCCTGAATTTATGTCTGATGAGATGAATCAAGCAGCTGCCCTTAGCGTTAATTTGTATGCAGAACATAAGTTTTACCAAGGAGAAAAGCTCTCGAAACCAGTGCATTTTACTTAATGGCCAAACACTTTGGATCCACAAAAACTTCAGAAATGAGAAATTTGCAACTCAGGGGGCCATGGAGCTCCGAGAATGCTAAATTTATGGCTCCAGAAAAAGAATCATCAAGGGAGGAGAAAGCAAGAACTGAGAGACCATTAGCTTAGATTCCAAGCTATCAAATAAACATTGGCAGAAAAAAGAGGTGCCAGTTATTCCCTTTACTTCCTAGAATGCAGTCAGAACGAACTTTATTGCTAGACTTAGGAAGCATCAGACCACACTTAACAGGCTGAGGAAAAAGGTAATGTTTTCTGGTAAGAAGATACATCGAGCTAAATTGTGAACCGAAGTGGAAATGGCTGCTCAGCCAGACACAGCGTTCAACATTTCTCTGAAAGCAAATCTGGGATGATATATTTTGAGTTTAAGAGAAGGCTCACATGTAAAGAGCTGTAAATATATAGTAGGTGTTAGATAATCAAGAGATGTGAGAGACTCTGTTATTTGAAAAACATTAATCCCTAGTATTTTCTGATATTTTTATTTTTGTTCCTAATAAAGAGAATTTAGATAAATGACCCACGCAATTCAGTGATCTACAGAAAATAATTGAGAAGTAAAAGTGAAGAAATAAATTGTTATTACCACTGCAGGGTTTTTATGTTGCTTGTCAGGTAATTTTATTTATTACTTTTATGTAAGGGATTAGGACAATCATGTTTTAGTTCATTTATCTTTCTACATGTGCATTTCCTGAGGAGCACAATGGCTGCATAAAATAATTATGTGGACTGACAAATATTTTATGCTTATTAACAAGGTGGTATAGATATGACATGTTGTAAAAATAAAACAACATAGAATTTATGCTGTTTAAATTGAGTTATTTTACAGTCTTTCATTGAAGACAATAGGTAGATATTTGTAAGGTAATTACATGTTTGCTCTTTCTTAAAAATCACCAAAACTTTCACAAAACTAAGTCTTTAGTAGGGCAAAATTTTTATAGAGAGATGTTTTATTTGTGGAGTCTACATAAATATGGTGCGGTGCCTTCATTTAAGGAGTGCATAAAGAAATTGAGACCCCTTGAAATAATTAGGAGTCTTGTCACTCTTCTTCCTCTCATTTTTAGGAAAGGGGAACTATTAGCAGAGGTCCTTTGGGACCGACAACGGAAGAGGGAATCAAAGGCTTGGTTGTGGGCAAGTTGGCATTCTGTGTCCTTTAACCTATCATTTGTTTCTCCATTCATCCATCCATCCTCTGATCCTTTTATTCAGCACACAGTCAAGCACTAGGGAACTAGAAATGGTGACAAATGGCAGCTGCCCTTTTGTTATTCGTGGAAGACAATTGACAAGAATTGGTATAGGATTCTCTAAGGACCCAGATGAATGAGTGACTAACTTCCTCTAGTGGAAGAATATGACTTTAGGATGTACTATCGAACAGAGGACATCTCAGTTGACATCTGATAAATGCAGAAGAGTGTACACACTGGGGGATGAGAATATTCCTCAGAGGGGAGAGAGCTGAATGAGCCATAGATATAGAAATAAACCCCAGGCCTTTCCCAGGGAATGCAAAAGTGATGTTGAGTCTCTTGAAATAACCCAGACAGGTTGTAAGGCATCTGGCGATCATCAGTCAAACACTAGCCAGTTCTCTGGAACCTTATCTTCCTATCTCGGCATTCAGTCAAACTACTCGACTCGAGCAACATGCCTATTACTTTTGATTGTGTCATTTGAGCTTTTTTGGCTGTTGCTTCGATGTGATAGATTTCTTTCTGATTCAGAGAATGCTGGGCTTCGATGACAAAAATATCAAAGACTTCATGAAGAGACATTTTACTTTGGGCACTAGAAATTTCTTGAATCTCTGACAAATTTTGACTTCATCTTTCTTTATAACTCATGAAGTTCCTTTTTGTTCTTGTCAGATTTTATTTGAACATGAAACAAAAATTTAGGTGCAGCTTTTCTCAAGGGTTGCTTTCCTCAGATATCTGTGTCTTGTCTCACAAGAATGAATTGTTTGGTCCATTTTGATTATGTTTATTCTGACCATAAAGGCATCTAAGTTAACAGTATTGTTCTCTGGTATCTCTCAGCAAGGTTCTCAGTGTAGGGAGCAATGTAAGTGCTGAAACGTTCTGAAGATTCCCATGTGAGAGTCAGCATGTCAAATAGATTAGATGCTTGGTTTTAGCAATTTCCACAACTACCTACAATGGTGATTTCAGTTTCTAAATGGGGAAGTGAGGCTTAGAGAGTTTAAGGATCTTATCTGAGACCACACAACTATTCAATGTTTAACTCGATTTCAATTCCAGACTTCATTGATTATATACCTACCATGATATCTTCTACACTGTTTCTTTTGCATTTTCTGGCAAGGAAAGAGAGGGGCAGAGGAGAGAGAGAAGGAAGGCTGGAAAAATGAACAGAGAAAAGGAGGAAGGATCAGAAAGAGGGAGGTTGGTAAGGAAGCAGGAAAGGAAGAAAGAAATAAAAGGAGGAACAAAGGGAGGGAGAAGAGAAGGGAAAGAGAGGGAGGAAGTGAAACATGAAGGAAAGGAAGAGAGCAAAGAGTGAGGAAGGGCGATCTGGCCAAATGAAGGGAGAGCAAAGGAGGGAAAAGGAGGCAGGAAAGAAGGGATAGGAGAATAAAATCAGGGGGATAGAAAGGATGGTGGAAGGCAGAAAAGGAGGAGACAAAGGAAAGAAATGGAAGGAAAATGGAGAGAGGAAGAAAGAAACAGCTTGATGACATGAAAACTAAGTACCTAGTTTATTTCCTTTGTAAAAAATAGATAAAAGTAGCAAATTCACTCAGGGGATAGGAGACAGTATAGGATAACAGTTAGTAGTTAGGGGCATAAGCTCTGGCGTCTGAGAGCCTGGGTTCAAATCCTGATTTATAAGCTTTGCAAGCTGTTTAGCAAATTACCTAAACCCATATACTTTATTTCCTAACTTTAAAGGGAGGACTATAACAGTCTCATACAGGGATTTTAGTGAGGGTTAAGGAAGACAATGCATGTAAAGTAGCTACACCAGTGCCTGGCATTTGCTAAATGTTGAATAAATGTTAGCTCTTACCATCTAGTATAAGTTTATAAAGAAAAAAATGGCCTTTTCTCTTATAGGCATAAAAAATGCTCTTGAATTTTTCATCTGCATCTGCCTTTAATGATTGCTATTAAATTTTAAACTATAGTAGAATAAAAACATCTTTGTTCATGTCAATCAGTTAAT
The DNA here is from genome assembly GCA_007922755.1 of Pedetes capensis. Taxonomy (NCBI): domain Eukaryota; kingdom Metazoa; phylum Chordata; class Mammalia; order Rodentia; family Pedetidae; genus Pedetes; species Pedetes capensis. Next base: position 18,012 of record VMDO01019521.1, read on the forward strand.
GATGTTTTATCTGGTTCTCTTTGTGGCCAGTGGAAAACATTTGGACCAAACTGGCTTTGCTCAAGTTCTGTCTTATATTTTAAGACTACTTTATTTTAATTTAATTCTTCCTTTAAATTATCTGCTGATGAAATATATTGACAAAATTCTTGTTTTTCAGCATTAAAGACATTTGAGTAGGAAAGTTCTGTCCCTACAGGAGGGTATAGCTGTTTGTGAAGCAAGTGAAGCTTGCTAATGGATGGATAAGTCAGTCATTCACAGCCCACTGACTGCATTGCATGAGAAAATGAAAACCTTCAAAAATTATTTGGCACTTTTTTTGGTTTGTTTTAAAATGCATTGAATACCTTTCTCGTTTGTCTCTAAACCACGGTGACTTTACTCAGGTTCAATATTGTCAGCCATATCCTTGGGGAAGTGTTTAAATTTCTTCCCCTTTCTATTCTACAACTCCAATATATGACACAGGAGAATAGGACTGGGCAGGAACCAGTGATTTGTTTACAACAATGCAATGATAATTATCTGATGGTTTAAATAAAAACTGCCAGCATAGTAGTGGTTACTTGGAATAAGAGGTTACCTGGTAGGTAGGACATTAACAGTCAAGATGTCAGAATAGAACATGAATAAAGCAATTTTATTTGTCTCATATTATTGAAAAACCTCTTAGGGCATGAAAAGGGCATATTACTGAAGCAGCTTGAGGCCCATGTGACTATGTGTGTTTACACATGTGAGAGCATGTGGCTGTGCACAGGTGTGTGTGGGGGGGGATGTGTGTACACATGCGACTATCTCCTTGCAGGACAGTGTTCATGCTATGTGACTGACTTCTGGGTCATTGGATTACAGTGGAAACTTGAAGTCAAATGAATACCTAATATGGTATTCTCATCACCCAAGGCCAGCCACCGCCCTTTGTTTTTGCGGTACCAGTAGCAATGCACTCTGTTTCAGACCCTCAGAACATAAAGACTATCTTTTCTTCTTTCTTGCCATACTAGGGGCTTGAGCCCAGGGCTTCACACACACTTTGCAAGCATTCTGCCACTGAACTACACTCTCAGCCCTGCTTTTAAAGTTTTTCATCCTGAGACAGGATTTCACTAAGTTAGGCAGGCTACCACTGGCCTCAAACCTGAGATCCTCCTGCCTCTGCCTCCCGAGTCATCAGGATTATAGGCGTGCACCACAGCATCCAGCAAAAACAATCTTAGTGAGGGGATATCTGAGAAAGCAAACCATTTTGTAACTTGAATGCGTCCCACTCAAAATTCATGTGTTGCCAATGTGACAGTGTTAAGTCATGGGTCTTGTAATAGATGATTAGGCCACAAAGGTTCCTTTCTTGAGACTGGGAGTAAGGCCTTTGTTAAAGGGGCTTCATGCAGCACTCTGCTTGCTCTCTTATACTTCCGTCTTCTGCCATGGGGATGCAGCAAGAAGGCTGTGCCCACACACCAAATACCTTGATCTTGGACTTCCTGACATCCAGAACTGTGAAAAATGTATTTCTGTTCTTTGTCAATGACCTTACCTCAGATTTCCTATTATAGCAGCACAAAAGGGCTTATGACAGGAACACACTGATAAATGGCATAATTGCAATGCTCTCTTCCCAAAGCTCTCCGTCATACAGATGGATTTTCTCTCTTCCTTTTCCTCTGTCTCCCTTCCAAGGCCAGATGCAGAACTAAGATCCAATCATAACTTCCTTCAGCACCATCTGATGTCCGAGCGACTTGGTGGTCAATCATCGTGTTTCCTAATTGGATATCCCTTCAGCTAGAACAGAGAAACCACAAGGGAATTGGAAAGTGAATTCAAGCAGAATCCAACAAAACAGTGATCATGCATACACACGCATGCACACACACGCGCACACACAACAAAAAGAACAACGAATCACATAATCCATATTAAAAATCCAGTGGTACTCTTCCTAAATGGCCTCTTAATCTTAGCTAAATGATCAGACTCACTTTTCTAAAGAACACTCACTTGAAATCTAACAGCCAAACTCCTTTCATGTTTTGTCATAGAGAAGGTTGGATTTGTGCAGGAAAAAAAAAAAAAAACCAGAAAGGTAATAACCTCCAATTTACTTACTAGCAGTTTCTAGCAAAATGGCTAATGATAACCAAGAGTGCTTGTTATACCAGATATGATTCTGTGTTTTCCATGGTTTATTTCATTTTATTATCATTTATACTGATTATAACCTATATAAAGATGACAGATGAGAAAATTAAGGCAACGAGAGATTAAAGAACTAGTTTTATCACATGGTGGTAAGAAGGGGATGGATGAAACAGAATGGCCCTAGAATTCATGTACTTTTATAATATATTCCTATATCTTACATTTCTCACCTACATTATAGTTTACAAGCATCTTGTCTGTGTTTTGGGCTGGGGTTGAGCTCAGTAGAGTACTGCTCTGCCCTCTCTGAGGCCCTGGCTTCAGTCCTCAGTACCACAAAAAGGGGAGAAGGACCTGGCAGCCCACTCCTGAGAGAGTAATACCAAAACAATCAGCCATTGAAATCCCTGTGAATGGCAGAGAAGCACTGACATAGTGCCGGGCATGGTGCAGTGTTGGAGAGCGTTTCGTTCTGTTGTACATGGGGTCACCTATGAGTTCGACCCAACTCGATGGCACCTAACAACAACAATCTACATATTGTTTTACTTAAACGTCCCTTTTAAGATAGATGAGAGAATCAATTGTGAATGGCCTCACAATTTCTAAATGCTGAATTTACCATCAAAACTCAGATTTTCTTGCTTAAGGCCAAAAACTTTTCCTACTGTATAATGGCATTCCTTTTAATCAATTTTCTGGTTGGACCCCAGTTGAAGAACTCCTATGAGTTCTTTTCTAAACCTCTTTAATTTCTCTAGGTCACTGTTCTTATCACTTTTTCTTCTTTGTTCACAGTTCTTGCCCCATTCCAATATATCTTTGTTAAAACTATAATGATAAATATTCAAATCCATTACTTATTAGGCCTTATAAGTATTTGCATTTATATGTGACATCTGTAAACTAACATTTCCATGGTAAGTAGATTTATCACTTTGGCACACATATGAGTTAATGTTTCCATCTCTACTTTATGTGTTTAAAGTGACCGTCATAGTTTAAAATGGAAAAAGAAAAAGAAAAAGGAAATATTGAGGTAATGCCCCTTTTTATTTTGCTATGGGCTACTAATAACAAAAATGAGGGTGGTTGTACTTTTTAGATTTGTGCAAATCCAGCTGTCTGTGTGATAGCCCAGAAGTTTGATAATTAACTTTCAAATAAGTGCTCTTTAGAAAAGCCAGTGTGATAAGACAGCTAGGATTAGAATTGAAGACACTGAGTTTTTAAATGGATCTTCTGATTCTTGTTTGTGTACATTTTGTTAGATTTTTCTCTAATTAACTTTTCAATTTGTCATCTTTTGTGGTCATTTAATTGTCTCATTTTTTACATTTGTTGTCTTCTGTTTATCACACCTCTTGTGTACTTTACCCCTCTGAACATGTGGATGCATATGCATGCATTTTGAATGTAAGAACAGCAGTTTAGAGGAAAAACCCACTGACATATCTAGCAGTGATTCATCACGTCCCACACTGAAGGCAAAGAGGCCGCTTCAGAAATCAGCACTCAGGCTGCCTTAATACTGTGGGTCATTTCACAGCCCGACAAGTAAATCCTACACTAATCCATCTTGCTGTGATGGGAGATACAGCATCTTATATTTCAATAATACACCAGGAAAATATAACTCTACAGCTCAGTGGAAGAGAAAGTTTAAAACTGCTTCCCATTAACCCAGAGAATTAATTTGCATTACAAATCATTGCTCCCAATGAGTAACATATTATTTCATAATTAAGTTTTTGACTGTTACATTAATCAACAATGAAAAATATCTGGGGGACTTGGGGTTAAGCACGCTACTTGAGTGATGTAGGTTCTTTTCTGATGGAGAAAAAACAAATATAACAAAATTATCTGTCTATGAGGACTTGTTCAAGCTTCTTTTACTTTCCATGTAATTAACTTTTTTTTTTAAAAAAGGTTTTAGTGCTGGGAGTTTGAAAGAGAACCTCATGTTTTGTTTTCCTTTCTGGCTCTTACTGTCCTGGACAGAATATATATATAAACCCATGAGGTAAGATGCTTTTCCAGAGTCTGTGCTAAATTGCTGTGAGAACAGAGGGCAGAAAAAATAACTCAATCCAAGGAACTTTTAGTCACTAATACATTTCATTAAATGAAGCAAATTGATGGATTAAATTAGCTGTCTTTATGCAAGGTTCTCAGAAGTGCTTTCATTTTTGCATTTTATGAGGCCTGCTTCATCCTGATATTAATACAAGGCAAACCATTAGAAGAAAACCAAAAACTATGATTCCACATGAACTTACGTGAACAAATTCTTATGAATATTTTAGAAAATTAGATCTGGCAAAAAAATCAAAAATTGATATCACATGATTACCAAGTGATGTGCAACATTGTTGTTATTGTTAGTTGCCTTAGAGCTGAGCAGACTCATAGCAGCACTAAGCACAACAGAATGAAACACGGCCCAATACTGTGCCAGCACTATGTCAGTACTTCTCTGCTATTCATAGGGTTTTCGATGGCGGGTTGTTCTGGGACTGAGTTGCCAGGTCCTTCTCCCTGGCCTGCAGCACCTGGTGTTCCCAGGCGGACTCCCACCCAAGAACTAACGAGGCCAACCCTGCTTATCTTCCACGATGAGGTGGGATTGGCTGCCAGAGTGCTATGGCGGAGTACAATTTAAGAATATAAAATGAGTTCAATATTACAAGTCAATAATACAATCAATTTCACAATATTTACTAACAAAGAGAATATGCACATGATCGTCTCCACATAAGGAAAAAAACACTTTGACAACATAAATTCATGATAAGAATTTGCTGTAGGACTTGAGTTGTGCTCACTGGTAAAGCACCTGTCTCATATGCATAGGGGCTTGGATTTAGCTCAGTTGGTAGAGGGCTGCGCTGCAGTCTCTGAGGTCCCGAGTTCAATTCCCAACACCGCAAAGACGGGGAGAAGGACCTGGCAACCCACTCCCAAGGGAATCCTGAAACAGTCAGCCATTGAAAACCCTATGAGGGTCATTATGAGTCAGACTCAACTCCATGACACCTAACAACAACAACAACATATGCACAGGCCCTTTGTTCCACCCCAGCACCTCAAAAAAAAAAAAAAAAGAAGAACTTTTAGTAAATTAAGAGTAATAGGTACTTCTTCATACTGATAACAGCTATGTATTTTTAAAAACTTGGTATTGTCATAATTTTTGTTGCTTTTGTTGTACAAATTTATGGCTACACTATGGTATTTTGATGTATCACAAGTGCTTAAGAGCACTTGACAGCAGTAATCTGACATTTTTCCAAGACTACCACAAAAATACAGCATTTTTATATGTGGCTCATTCTTAACGTTATCACTAATGCTATTGGATAAAAAATGTGATCTTTTTCTCCTGGAGCTATGCTTTTGTGTTTTGTTTTGTGGCAATAGGTGTCATCCTTCAATCTGCTGTTCACAGGTTTCACCCTTGATATGAAAACTTTAGAGTGTGATTTAACTCATCTGTGGAGGCTGTTCTATCTTTATCTGTGTTGCAGAAAAAACTTAAATGACTTCAGAATATGTATTTGTGATAGTCCTCCAATTTACCCTTGAAAAAAAAATATATTTTGTTATGGTAAGTTTAAATGCTCAGTGTGTTACAGGAGCCAAATAGTATTTATAAATGCTTTATGCAAATAGGAGGCAGTGCATGCAGACTTACGCATAAACCTATCTTCTCTACCTATGTTCATGCTTCTTGGTTTCACTGGACTTTATCCAATATGTTCACACTCAAACAAAAACACCTGTATCTGTACCATGGTGGTTTCTGATCCTGTCAGAGCTTGGAAGCTAAGCAGGATTGGGCCTGGTTAGTACTTAGATGAAAGATCGCCTGGGAACACCAGGTGCTGTTGTTGTTAGGTGCCATCGAGTCGGTATCCAACTCATAGCGACCCTCTGTACAACAGGGGAAACACTATTGTCAGTGCTTCTCTGATGTTCACCGGGTCTTCAATGGCAGATTGATTTTTGGGAGGGGGTTGCCAGGTCCTTCTCCCAAGCCTACAGCTTCTGGTGTTCCCAGGTGGTCTCCCATCCAGGTACTAACCAGGCCCGACCCTGCTTAGCTTCCTAGATCTGACAGGATCGGATACCACAGGGCTACCGCTGAAGGCCCAGGTGCTGTAGGCTTGGGAGAAAGACCCAGCAACCCACTCCCCAAAACAATCAGCCATTGAAAACTCTATGAATAGCAGAGAGGCACTGACAATAGTGTTTCACCTGCTGTCACTATGAGTCAGACACCGACACTACAGCACCTAATGACAATAACAAACAAAAGCAACTACAGGGATTTCATCTTTGAGTATGGTTTAGGTCAATTTTATTCTCCATTATAAGGTCAGGAATCCCAAAACCTGTTTATATCGGATTTTATAGATAACTTTTCCTTCTCTCCAAAGTGGAGAAGACTTATACCAAAAAAAAAAAAAAAAAAACCTGTGTAAGCCTGCAAACTCCTCTTTATTTAAGGAATGAACACATGGTTTTATCGTACTTGAAAAATGGTATCTGTGAATGGTGGTTGTGTGTATTGCAAGGGGCACGCTGCTAAATCAGAGCTCTGTAAGAAAGAGTGCCTTCACAGATTAAGAATGTCTACCACACACGAATGGGAGAAGGACGTGGCAATCCAATCCCAAACTAATCCTGAAGCAGTCAGCCATTGAAAACACCATAAGGGTGGCTATGAGTCGGACACAACTCAATGGCACCTAACAACCACCACCACTACATGCGTGCCAAATATTGGACATACCTGTTCTGATTCTCTTAGTGCTATTATAAAGAATAGGTGATTTACTAAAGAGGGCTTAGGGTTCATCTCTGTGAAATAAGACTATCAGAAATTATTTTACATTCTCCCTGAGATATGTTTACCATGATATCTTATTCTGTTCTGTTTTAAACATTCTAAATTATTTTTCATCCCTAAAAAGAACCAATAGTTACAAAATAGTTTTATGATAATTTTATTAATATGACAAAATGATAGGAAATGAATCTTTAGAACATTTTGTTAAAAACTAGAGCAAGTTTCCCAGTCTATTTCTGAAAGAAAAATATAACCTATACTTCTGACTGTGTAGGATTAGTGAGAAGATCAAATGGTATCATAGAAATGAGAGCACTTTAGAAAATAAGTGCAGCCAAAATAGCTTATTATTTGCTTGACATTACCTAAATAAGAAAACAAAATGCTTAAGAACAGTTTCTGAAGGTGATGTTTGGATAGGAGGTGAACCAGTAAGTATCAGACTGCTAGTTTTTAATTTATGTATTTATTTATGTGGTGCTGCAGATGGAACCTGGGGCCTTGTACATCCTGGCCACATGGGCTATCACTGAGCTACATCCCCAGCCCACTTTGCTTGTTTTTTACCTGGAGTCCAATTCTCTGTTTCTCAAGCAAATTTACACAGTGTAGTCATGTAAGATTGGAATTCATACAGCTTTCTTTGCCCTGTCTCCTGATAAATGGAATAAAAGTGGCTCATAAGGAAGATTCAGAGGCTATCTTGATAAACTCTAAATACAGAGAGGAAAGTCATATACCAACTACCATCCATCCTAGAACATTCACCTCCTTCTCTCATTTGTATCAGATAGTCCCATGGCAGCCCAAATAAAAATTTCTAGCAACCTGCCTACAAATTAAACTTTATCCACATGTTATGAACACATTCATATTTTTCTTGACTAGTCTAAAACCAACTAAACCAAACTAAATAAGAAAAGAAGAAAAATAAGCACCAGCAGATAGTTTGAATTTTCCAAAACTTCTAAGGCATAGAATAAAGTTCAGTATCACTTCTTAATCTCACTGGACCCCCTCTAAAATAACCTGTAAATGGTTGTTGATGATCTATCATGTGGGAGCATAAGGATGTTTTTAGGTCTACTGAGATAAATGAGGCAGGAAGCCCAATATGTGCATTGGGAGACCATAAAGGAATTATAAGGTATATGTTGGGCATGCATTACTCTCTTTTTGGTATTGAGATCTACAAGGCCATTCATTACAAGGAATGTATCTGTAATATGCTTCTCCATTAGAGCAAGCCAGCTTGAAGTTTCTATTAACCAGATTTTATACAGCCTTTTGTGCAACTCCAGAGAAATAGAGTATTTTAATAGAAAATAATAACTTGCCATAGACGTTTTTAATCTAAAAAATGCTGAACAGGTCTACAGACATTACAGGTCATGGGTTTTTATTCTGAAGTCCATAAGTGGGCCAGTGGGAGTCTATAAACTCTTAGAAATTGTAAGCAAGTTTGTATGTAAATGTATCCAAGTTTTTTTCTGTGGAAAGTGAGTCTAGAGATCTTTCATCAGTTTCCCAAAAAGATAGGTCCCAAACAGAAGAAGAAAAAACATAATTATATTAATGTTGTAAAATTTTGTTCCTTCTATTGTTTTTGCTGGGGCTAGGATTTAGCTCAGTTGGTAGAGCGCTGCGCTGCAGTCTCTGAGGTCCCGAGTTTAATTCCCAGCACTGCAAAAATGGGAGAAGGGCCTGGCAATCCACTCCCAAGGCAATCCCAAAAAATAAACCAGTCAGCCATTGAAAACCCTATGAGGGTCGCTATGAGTTGGATACCGACTCAAGGGCACCTAACAACAACAATTGTTTTTGCTAAAAACAAACTCAACTTCCCATTTTGTTTCATATTTGAAAAGAATTAGACTTAATATTGAAGGCAGTGGCTATATTAGAAACTGAAGTGAAGGAGAGATGATGGGAGACAGAGATGTCATCTGTGAGTATGACTTGGGATGGCACGATCTGAGGAAAGCCTCAACTCTCTTGTGCATTGACTGAAGAGTTAACTGGAAAATCCTTCCAGGTCCCTTTCAATGCAAAGAGTCAATGGTTCTTTGTGGAGAAGAATCCCCACCCCCTCCCCCATCCATTGAATCCATTCAAAAGACAGCCATCCTAGGAACAGACAGCAATTCCTGCCTTATTCCTTAACCATTGGGATGAAAAAGGAGACAGGAAGAGAGGAAAGTAAATCAAACAAATAGTTTTACTCACTTGAGTCATACTCACTGAGCATCTTCCATGGCTCGTCATTGTGCCTTGGTGGTCTCAATGTCAAACCAACATCCTGTAGTTTAGAAACAATAATGAAAGATGTCTGTTGGCTATATTACCACTTCGAACATCAACAATTATTTGAAGAGTGCTACAAAAGGGAAGAAAAGCAGTAATTAGTTATCTGTGTAGTTTTGGATGCGTATATTATCTGTGAACTCCCTCAGAAATTTCTATGACTTATCTCATTCAAAATTAGAACCAAGGATTGGCTGATAAAGAACCTGAGACTGGGCAAGAACAGCAGAGCTGGCATCTGAATAGGTTCAGCCTCACTTAAGAGTCACAGCTCTTCAGTCGTTAACTGAAGTTTTGCTTTCTCAATATTTGGTTTAATTTCTTCAGCTAAAAAGGGTAAAAATACAGTAAGGAGAAATGGCAACAGTTGGATATAAAATGTGAATATTATACAAAGAGAATCAGGGAGATGGGACTAAATAGAAAATATGAAAAGATGAAAACAGTATAGTGTGTATTGTAAGCTAAATATGTGGAGAAAATGATTAGGCTGTGCAAAAATAAAAAGGAAGAAGGAAAGGAAAAGAAAAAATAAAAGCATTCATCAGTGCTGAGGAGTGTTTAAAAGGAGGAAGTGAATACTTCCATTTTAATCTTTCTGAATTACATCCTTCCTGAATGGCATCAATTCTCTTTTGGGCATCGTTTTTACTAACACTGGCAAACTGTCTAGAGTTAGAATGATACTCGGGCAACTAGTATCATTTAGATTTTGTTCTGTAATAGGAAAAGCAATCAAGAGGATGGATTCTGGAGCCAGTCAGAGTGAGTTCAAATCCTGCCTTATCAACTTTTCAACTGAACATATCCCTTAAGCTTTCTGTACATCACTTTCCTATCTGTAGTTGGGGATAATAGAATACCTTTCTCAAAGGTTCCTAAGAGGGCTAAGCAAGTTAACCTAACAGGTTTAAAATGTTGTGGGTATAAATTAACACAAAAGACACAGTATGAAAAAAAGAGAACATTTCGCATGAAGAAGAGAAATGTTGGAGAAAAATTGCCTTTAGATAGCTACAGGGCAAAAGCAGTATCAATATATACTGGTTACTTGGGAAAAAGTAGACAGGTGAAATAGAGTCTTGTACCTGCCACTTTGTTACCTGCAACTCAACTGAATAGAGATGTCCAAACACTTGAGAGAATTTAAACAGCTGATGGGAAATATTAAATAGATAAATTTAGGTTATACTTATTTTTTATAATTTTGAGTATAAAATAAAGACATGTGAGCAATGTCAAAGGTTATAAAAGTGAAAGTAATATGTTCCTTCCAAGTTCATTCCATTCCTATTCCTTTTCCTTGGAAATAACCAGTTTTATTTCCACTGATGCTCACTATGTGTTGAGGTTTGGATATAAAGCTCCCCCACCCCTCCATTGTGCCTCTGCCTCACCTCTGGCTCATGCGTTGAAGGTTTGGTCCCAGCTGTGGTACTACCGAGAGGTGAATGGATTGTTTGGGTGGTAACTTCATCAAGGGTTTAATAAATACACCGATGAGTTCACAGTTGAGTGGGATATTAGGAGGCGGGGCCTAGATGGAGAAAGTCAGCCACTGGGAGCATGCCTTTGAAGGAAATCCTTGTCCCTGATCCCTCCCTCTCTCTGCTTCCTGTCCACCATGAGGTGAGCTTCTTGGTGTTAGCACATGCTCCTCACTGTAAAGCTCAGTTCCACCCCAGTCCCACAGCAATGGAGCCAGCTGACTATGGGCTGAAGCCTCTGAATCCATGAGCCACAATAAGTCCTCCCTCCCCTACATTGTCTTCTCAGGTATTTTGTCACAGTAACACAAGGTAATCAGTGCACGTGACGGCAAGAAATATACAGAAACTTCTAGTCAGTTGATCTATTCATGGCTTTCAGTACATACCGTTTCCCTGCTGGACAAGATAAAATATTTAAAAACTTTGCCTATCTCCCACCTCCTTCCCTCACCCAAATTGATTATTTTCAGGTAGTAGTAGTAGTAGTAGTTTATTCTAATTTTTAGTTAGAAGTAAGAGTCAAATTTAAACAAGTTCAACCTCTGATAATGGGGAACAAAGAAATGAGAAATGTTTTCTTATCTCTCTCCTACAATTGTAATTAAGCCTTTGATGTTTTAATTTAAGCTGATTCCAAAACTTAAAATGAATTAGCAGTGCTGAGAGTATTATTATTTTATGAGTATTGTTTACAAAGGCAACTACAATAATACCTTCAAAAATTGGAAGCAGTCTTAAGGCATAAATTCACCTTGAAAGTTTGTTTTATCACACTCTCTCATGCCACAGTTCTTGTTCGATATTAGGAGCATGACTTTTCTGGGGTTTTCTGTTTCCTTCTGCGGTTTTGTTGGTGTATTTCATTCTTAATAGAGATGTCTAATGAACTTTATTTTATCTGAATGTTGCAGAAATAACTACCAAATGATAACATTATCTGCTAGAATATTTATCTTTTCAATTTTCTGGCAAGTTTCCCTTCCTAACTGCCTCGTTTAGTTTAGATTGATTGTTTCCTGCCTGAAAACCTAGAATATTAAATATATATTTTATACTGAGTGTGTTCTTATTTCCTTACTGTTTATAGGATCCATCCCATTGGAGGCTCAGATATTATTTTTAAATAGTTAAACTTTCTGAATTATTTTGAATTTTGAAAATATATTTATTTTTCCCTCACACTTGATTATTGTCTGCCTGAGAATCAAATTCTAGAGTAATAATAATATTATTATGTCATCTATCCTTGTTAGGTGCATCGAGTCAGGTCCGACTTACAGGGACCCTATAGAAAACAGAACTAAACACTTCCTGATTCTGTGCCAGGAACACGATCTTATTTATGTTTAAGCCCATTGTTGCAGACACTGTGTCGATCCATCTAGTGGAGACTTTTCCTTTTTTGTTGTTGACCTGCCACTCTCCCAAACATGATGTCCTTCTCCAGGGATTGGTCTCTCCTGACTACATGTCTGAAATATGTCAGATGCAGTCTAGCCATCCTTGCTTCCAAGGAATACTCTGGTTGTACTTCTTCTAGGACGGATCTCTTGATGCTTTTGGCAGTCCATGATATATCCAATATTTGTGTCCAGCACTATAACTCAAAAGCACCAATTCTTTTCCTGTCTTCCTTATTCCATGTCCAGCTTTCACAACCATATGATGTGTCTGAAAATACTATGACGTGAGTCAGGTGCACCTTTGTCTTCAATGTGATATCTCTAGAATATATAATAATATATCCTTAGGGGCATATATTTTATATTGCATGCTATTTGAATTTTGTTCTCAGCATTCCTAGAAATGTCTAAGTATTCTAGAATTTGTACACTTTATTAGGAATTTTAGTGTGGGTTATGTTTATTAATTTACCTCCCGATGCATTCAGTTGACCTTTTTCTCTGTGAAGTAATTTTATTTCCTTTACCACAGATAATTTTTAAAAAATATGCATGAATCTTCACAAGTGAGTTTGGCCTTTAATTTTCTTTTCTTTATTTTCTTTGTCTCAAGTTTTCTTTTCTTTCCTTCTTTCTTGTTTTGTTTTTCTGTTTTGTTTTCTTTTTTGGCAGTGCTGGAGGAGTTGAACCTAAAGCTTCATACATGTTTGCCAACTACTCTACTACTGAGCTGCACTCTCTATTCCCTACCCCTTTCAAATTTTTAATTTTTTAAAAGTTTTGAGGCAGGACCTCCCTAAGCTGTTCAGTCTGCCTCTGGCCTTAAACTCATGATCCTAGGCTTCAGTCTCCCAAGTCACTAGGATTACAGACAACTGCCACAGTACCCTGCCCATTTCTGCTTTTAAAGTTTTACTAGACTAACAAAATGTTAGTTGAAAAAGTTACCAAATTTGGGAAAATGTAGCTGAAAAACTGAGCCTAGTATGTCTGTGTGGTTGAGAGGTTGAAGCAAGAAAGAGGTTTCAATTATCATTTCAATTTCTTGAAAGCATTTCTATTTCTTATGAGAGAGAGAAAGAGAGAGAGAGAGAGAGAGGAAGAGAGAGAGAGATTTTTCTCTTCTCTTTACTGGCTTGAAGAAGCAATTTGTCCTGTTGCAAACTGTCCATGGTCAGGCTACATGGCATAAAGCTGGGAGCATCCTCTAGGACCTGAATGTAGCCTCCAGCCAGTAGGAAGCCAGGGCTCTTGGTAACACAGCCACAAGGAAGCACAAGCCAGAGTCTTGGTAAGCACAAGTCTTGGCAAGCACAAGTCATGGTAACACAAGCCAGAAGATAGTGAAATGGTGCCTTTAACTAAAACAAAATACCTCTCAAGCCAGAACTCCATATTCAGTGAAATCATGTATCCAGGCAAGCAGAAACTGTGACATCTTTTCTTCATCAATCCCACTAATGGGGCCGTGCAGCACAGCCAAGACCTTGATAGCAGCGTGGATGGGAAGTTGGAGCAGAACTAGCTAAGCCATTCTTAAACTTCTGCTCCGTGGAAACTTTGAGATAAATAAATGTGTATGGTCTTAAACTGCCACATTTGTGGTAATTGGTTACACAGTAATAGAAAGTTAATACATACTGCAATACATGATGCATGAAATGTGCTACATTATCTCTAGTTAATGCTTTTAACCTAAATGGCAAATGGATTTATGTTAATACAACTAAATCAGCTTGTTGTTCTTATTCTTAGTATTTATTTGCGTGGAATATATCATTTCACAGTCTTTTATTTTGATCTTCCTGTATATTTATATTTAAGAATACTTTTTCCCAGTTTGTTTTTTGCAATTGTTTTATTATTGTTTTGTCTACTAGGAAAATGTTTTCATTTATTAGGAGTATTTAGTCCATTATGCACACTTAATATTCAGTTTTGATCTTTCTAACCTTTTATTCTTTTTTGTCTCCTTGTTGTATACAGAGTTTCTATTTTTTGCTTTTTTCTCTATTGTTACTGATACATGGGGTTACTTTTTTTCATCTACTTAGGTATTAAAACATTGATTCTTGAATTAATATTGCTTAATATAAACTAGTGCTCATGTCCAAAACAATTCCATTTATCTTTGTGCTTTTATACGTGTTTTAATTCTACATATATTTTAAACCTATTACACACAGTAGCATTCTGCGCAGTTAATTTGTTCCTACCTAATTATCTTTGGCCTGCAGCCATACCATTGTGGCGTCTTATCCCATCAGATCTCAGAAGCTAAGCAGGGTTGGGCATTGGATGTTTAGTACTTGGATGGGAGACCACCTGGGAACACCAGGTGCTGTAGGCTTGGGAGAAGGATCCTGGAGTGGGCTGTTGAAAACTCTGTGAACAGCAGAGACACATGACAATAGTTTTTTGTTTGTTGTACATAGGGTCGCTACAGGTCAGACATTGACTTGATGGTACCAAACAACAACAATTATATTTGCAGTCACTGTTTATTCCTTCCCTTTTTATTTCTGGTTTTCTGCATAGAATAATTTTCTTTGGCCTAAAATACTTTTTACTTTTAGACAAGGTTGATGAAGAAAAGTTGTCCTAGTTCTTGCTCACCTGGAAATGTGATTTCGCTGAGTTGAGGTTTGGGGGCTGGCAAATTGTTGGCATTATTCCATGGTCTTCTGGAATCCAGATTTTCTGTCAGTTGTCGGTCTCAATGGTGCATCTTAAAAGAGCAATAGGAATTTTTCCTTTGTCTCAATTAAAGAGTGTCTTTTAATCTTCAAGCAGTTTTAAAATACGGGTGTGCATGCCTTTTTTCATTTGTATGTATGTTAAGTGCCTTCGAGTTGGATCCAACTCATAGCGACCCTCATAGGGTTTTCAATGGCTGACTGTTTGAGGATTGCTTTGGGAGCGGGTTGCCACGTCCTTCTCCTAGTTTTGCGGTGTTGGGAATCAAACTCAGGACCTCAGAGACTGCAGAGTTAATTTTTAGCTCAGTTGGTAGAGCATCTCTCTGCAGTCTCTGAGGTCTTTTTTCATTTACCTTCTGTTAATTCTGTTTGAGTTCCTATCATTGGTTGAGTGTGCAGGTTGATATCTTAGATCAGTTTTGTAAAATCACAGCCATCGTACCTATCACCATCTTAAGCATTCTTCTGCTCCCTCTGAGACTCAAATTACATGTACATTAAATATGTTCACCCCGTCTCTTAAGTCTCTGGCATTCACTTATCTGCATTCCATTTCTTTTGCTCTTCTTGTCAAGTCTGGATATTTTACCATGTTTTGTTTTTCAGTTCACTTAATCTTTCAGCTGTCTGAAGTGAAACTCATTTATTGAGTTCTTAATTTCAGATATTTTCTTTTTCATTTCTATCATTTCTGCTTGAACTTTTTAAATAGAGTGTCTGGTTCCCCTTCAATTCCTATATTTTATCATTTCCTTTCTTGAAATAATGACAGTGAATTTTAATTAAAGTCTAATAAATACATTACCTATATGACCTGTGTTCTGTATTTCTATTTGTGTTCTCTCATTCCTTGCATATTTGCATGGACTTATAAATCATGTTATATATAATTCACTGATTCATGTATATACGTATGTATGCATCTAATCATTTGATTAATAGGCTTGGTAATTTTTTGTTAAATGCCAGACAGTGATTATAAAAGTTATAGAAGCTATAGATGCTTTGTTTTTATTCCTCCAGAGAAGATTCACTCTGTTCTCTGGCAGATAGCAAAAAAAGGATAGATCACCTGTTTTCAGACCAGAACTGGGAAGTTTCTAAATCAACCAGATAGCAGTATTTGTAAGTCTTATTTTTAATCTGAGTGTGTGTTCCTATAGGTGCTCCAAATACAAGTGTAGAGAATTTACTAGGATTCTTCTTGGTGGATAATGAATTACAACTTTGTTTTGGTACAACATTATAAGACCTTGAAGAAGTCCGCTATGCTTTTTGGCCACTTTCTGAATGACTTCTAACAACTTGCTTTGTGCAGGTTAGAAATTAGGAAGTGTCTCATGTGTTTGGCTAGCTTCTTTGTGCTTCATTTTGTCTTTGAGAAGTTCCTGGATACTTTTATATGTCTGAATTCCAATTGTTGCCTCCTTTTCTTAGGGTGCTTAGAAGCATTTTCAATGGTTCCTTCCATGTTAGAAGTTATCCAGAGTCCTGTTTCTCAGCCATACAACAAAAATATGTCAATATCCCAAAGGGAAAGGCAGAGTGCAGGAAGTTGCTACCCACTCAATGAGATTTCTTTCTTTCCAGGATCTAGCCCCCCATGTCCTTGCTGGTTTGGTGGCCCTTAAAGGCCGGAAGCCATACCACTGTGGCATCGGATCCTGTCAGATGTCAGAAGCTAAGCAAGGTTGGGCTTGGTTAGTCCTTGGATGGGAGACTGCCTGGGAACACCAGATAGACCTGTGGATGGAGACCGCCTGGGAACACCGTATATTGTAGGCTTGGGAGAAGGACCTGGCAGCCCCCTTCTAAAAAACAATCAGCCATTGAAAACTCTATGAATAGTAGAGAAGCACTAACAGTAGTCCCAAGCATGGTACGGTGGTCAGGGAGTGTTTCGTTCTGTAGTACGTAGGGTCACTATGAGTCCCACCCAATTCAATGGCACCTAACAACAGCATGGTTTCTGAAAGATTAATTCTGTATTTTATACCACCTTTATGATATATATATATATATATGACATATCTTATATGAATTTATATGCATGTATATATGTATGTGTATGTATATGCACATATATATATATATATATATATATATATATATATATATATATATTTGTTGTTGTTAGGTGCCATTAAATAGGTATCCAACTCATAGTGACCCTACCTACACCAGGCAAAACAGTATATGTATATTTTGCATTATTGGGGTTTGAACCCAGGGCCTCATGCATTCTAAGCAAATGCTGTGTCTCTGAGCCTCATTTTTATTTTTTATTTTAAAATAAGGTCTTGCTAAGTTGCAAAAGTTACCTCTGGCCTGGGGCTGTGAATCCTTCTCCCTCAACCTCCTGAGTACCTGGGATTACAGGCATGTACCACAGGGCCTGACATCTGTTATTTTTTTCAGTTGGGTGTCTTCTCGTGGCACAAATTTTATTTTCATAGCTGGAAGTAGAAATAGCCTACAAAAATATTTGTAATTTTCAAAAACTATTTCTATTTCTCTGAATTCTTCCATTTGATGATAACCTATCTTTTCAGGTAAACCACATGATCTTGATTTAACCAAAGATACTAAGTGGGATCTTGAGTTCTCATTGGTCCCTTGCATTGAGTCTATTTGCTTCTGTTTGACTTATCATCTGTAACCATGATTATCTTTCAGTTCCATGCTTCAAATTTGACAGTTTTTGGCTCATCATTTAGGTATGTTTTTGTGGGTTAAGTAGTAGAAGTTTGTTTTGCCGCTGTATGTCTATTTACGTAGAAGAGTAATTTACTGAAAGTTAAGGCTGCAGTATTCTCTGTGTTAAGTAGGAAGTCTGACCCACTGTTAGGATTTACTTTATGGTAGTTTTGTCTGGAGTAGGGAAATCTGCTCAGAACTTTTGTAATTTCCTAAATAAGAAGTCTTTTCTCTGTGATTACAGTACCTTAATATTTTGCTCCTGGTTGACACTCCCTTTATTTCTTTTGAGTCCATTTTATAGGCCTGGAGTTACTTCAGCTCACTTTACTTTCCACAGCTCCCTGACCCACAAAGTGAGTCCTTCTCAGAAATAAATTTGCTCTCCTTGGCAAGCCCACTGTTTAGGTTGCCAACTAGGAATAAATTCTACAGGCAGAGGGAAGAATTTTCTCCCTGGTTAGGTACAGGCTCTAGGACAATCTGCAGGTAACACTCCATGAAACCACTTTGAGAAGTTTCTATACATCTTCTGTTCATGGATGCTTACTTCTACTTGGGATCCATCTGGTAAAACGTCTTTCAGAGATACAGTCTGTCTTGAATGTGTTTTTTTCCTCTCATCCAAATAAACTCTTTTGCTTTTGTTTTTCCAAATTATATTAGTGGGTCAAATCCAATATGACAAATTATACCTTTTATTTTATGGTTATTCCTAATATCAAGAATCTGTCATTTGTAGCACCTAGATTTAAACAGGGACTGGGATTTAGCTCAGTTGGTTGAGCGCCGCTCTGCAGTCTCTGAGGTCCCGAGTTTGATTTCCAGCAGCACAAAAATGGGAGAAGGATGTGGCAACCCACTCCCAAGGCAATCCTGAAACAGTCAGCCATTGAAAACCTTATGAGGGTCGCTCTGAGTTGGACTCGACTCGACGGCACCTAACAACAACAAAAACAACAGATTTAAACAGGTAAAAAGAATGTCCTATGAAATTTCAATTTGTGGCTTTTAAATAAAATGTATATTTAACAAAAGTCAATAAATTCAGGATGATAAGTATTTTATACATTTATGTAGGAAGACAACTGGATAACACTGAAATCTCACTCAGACTGCTTATACTTTACTAAAAAACTCACATATAAGATGGTCATGAATTCATATCATTAAACTAGAATTATAATATTTCATACTGTGGACTCTGTGATTATATTATCATACCATATATGTAAGTAAGATCACTGCTGTATAATGAATGATTTCCTAATTTTACTAAAGGCATTAGTGAAATTTACCCACATTATCCTTGTCATGCATTCCATCTCAACCGTACAATGTTTATTACGTTTACTTTGTACAAAATATAAACTTGAACCCTTCTTTTATAGCGTATTTATTTTTTCTGCTGACTCTTCATTCACTTCATTTTTGCTGCCAATTTAATTAAATGAGTTACACATAATTGACTTTGATATTCAATGAGAATTAGGAAACATTTAAGAAGAAAGTTTGTAAAATAACTAAGTACTTTTTTAAAAGGGGCACTCTGAGCATGGTGTCATATGGAAAGTAGTAGCACATAAAGCAAAGGTAGCTGTGAAGTAGATAATAAACCCTCCTGTTATTTTAATTTCTGGATGTATCATTTATTATAAGACTGTATGGAGAACCTACTAGGTGCATAATATTCTGGACCAAAGTCTCCTTCTTTCTCCCCATTTACCTCTAGAAATACTGAGCTATGTGCCAGAAGAAATGATGTGGAAGATACCCAGACAGACAGGTCAAGATGGAGTTTGAGTTTAGCATATGAGGATTTCAGTAGATATGAGTACAAGGTCCTAATGTGGCGCATAGCAGAAATATCTAACGTAGCTCAAAACATCAGCATGAGCTCCATGGAAGAGATGATATATAACCAAGGGGCTACCACGATGAAGGCTGCAAAGACATGCACACAATTCCTTAACTCGACCTTTAATTATAGTTATGTTTCTAATCCTTTCATAGGAATTCTCTATCTTACGTTGTTGTTGTTGTTTTTGCTGCTGCTGCTGCTACTGCTACTACTACTACAATAGTTGTGTTTTTAATTATCATTGAGTAGCAGTAGAAGAACCAATTGGCTTCACTCATGGTCATTCTTGTTGAATGAACCAGGCCTCTTTTGTGCCTGAGGGTCCAATGTGAGAAACCAAACCACTGAGCAATATAAAATCAAAGGTTTCTTTCCGTTTGTCTGTATTGTTTTTTCCAGTACTGGAGTGGAACCTAGGGCCTCACAAATGCTCTACCACCAAGCTACCCCTTTACTTTTTTATTTTTATAACAAGGTCTAAGTTGCACAGGTAGTCTCTGGCCTCAAACTTGTGGTCCTCCTACCTTAGCCTCTCAAGTCTCTGGGATTATAGGCATGTGAAATCAAGGGTTTTAATGGGACATCACTGTCTGCAGTTGTGGGGCTGGCTGAATGGTGCAGGTGTACCTGGTGCTTCTGTGCTCCCCCTGGACCTGCAATCAGCAGGTGGGCAGGAAGGGACAGTGGAAGAAGGGCTGGAGTGAGCAAGGGCAAATGGAACCAGTGAGCAATCTGTGCCCCCCTCAAACACCATCAAACCTCGATCTTTGATGGCGCAGGTGAGCTGCAAAAGGTGCTGGTTTTCTGTCTCATGGAGCTAAGTGTGCTCTGGCCTGGGAAATGGAGATGCTAGAGGTGGAAAGATGATTGCTGGAGTTACAAGGTGGGTTTGTGCCCTGGGGACTGCACTCAGTGGCTCAGGATTTGGAGACATGAAGGCAGAGATGGAGCATGTGCCAGGGCTTGAATACTCTGCTGCCTTGACAGGCCAGTAGCGGGAGCTGTGGATGGACAGGTTCAGTTTGCATGGGCTGCAATGGTGCTGTTGCCCTGGTCTTGACTTTCAGAGTGATGAAGACTATGGCTGATGCTCTTCTCCTACTTTGCACATCTCACACACACATTGTCTGTCAGTAGCTAGAACTATGCAGAGAAAGAAATTCTGGGAAACATAACCCCAGTTTACCAGTTTGACATAGTGTTAATCCATCATGCTACTCAAAATCTTTCATTCCTCTTCTCTCGACTCTTAAACACACATTTCTGTGCAGCTATGCCAAACGTGTTCTTTTGTCTTACGTTTCAAAGTACAGCCTTCTTCTTCTCACACGTGGCAATCAACCAGTGGATAAAGGAGTGAGACTGAGGGCAAACCTGGGCTTCAGCCCTGACTCTCCCTCTTTCACACTGTGTGGCTGTAGCTGGATCTCTTCTCCTCTTCCAGTCTTAGTTGACTGAGCTGTAAAATATAGTTAACAAAGTCCTGCCCCATAGGATTGCAGTGAAGACTTAGTGGGATATTCCCACAAAGTACCAAATAAAATTTCTGATAAATCAAAAATGCCCTTCTGTCTTAGTTCAGTGGTGGTATTAAGGGAGTTATTTCAGCAGAGAACCTTGCCTCTTACCTTACTAAATTGAATTACTTCAAAATTGTTTCTATGGCAAAATGTCTTTTAATTCTTTTACTTCAAACCATCCCATAATTAAATGTTCTTCCTTAGTTCTAAAGGGAACCCTTCCCTTTGTTGCCTAAATCTGTTTTCTCTACCTTTGTCTATCCAAAAATATTGATTGATTGCTTATTAGAATATTAGGAGGGGAATTTACATTGCTGAATGAAATAGTTTGTCCACTGCTCTTTAAAGATAGCAAATAAGGATATATTTTAAGTCCAACTTTTTTTTTTTTTTTTACGGTACTGGGGGTTGAACCCAGGGCCTTGCACTTGCATGCTCTGCAAGTGCTGGACCACTGAGCTGCACCCTCAGCCCATATTTTCACTTCTTGAGACAGGGTCTCACTATGTTACACAGACTGCCTCTGGTCTTGAATTTGCGATCCTCCTGCCTCCGCCTCC
>VMDO01019522.1:0-39511 GCA_007922755.1 Pedetes capensis
GAAGAAGAAGAAGAAGAAGAAGAAGAAGAAGAAGAAGAAGAAGAAGGGGAGGAGGAGGAGGAGGAGGAAGAGGAGGAGGAGGAGGAGAAGGAAGAGGAGAAAAAACAAAGAAAAAATCAACACTAACTCAATCACATCAACCAACATTTATTCAACGCTCAGATTTCCTCAACTGTCCCTAAAATACCTTTCATAATGATCTCCCCATCACTCAAATTTTAAAATTCTTCTGTACCCTGTAATGTGCCCGGAAAATAAATGTAAACTCTTTTGGCATGTTTCTTCCTTTAAAGATTAGCTATACATTAATATTTATTCTCACCTACATGTCTGTGAGCTTGTACTGTGGGATTTTGCCTGTAGCTGTGATGCTGAAACCTATGCCACTGGTATCTCAGAAACCAGCAGGGCCACCCATGATGGATAGGTTTTAGCTGAGCTTCCAGACTAAGATAGACTAGGGAGAAGAACCCAATAGCCACTCCTGAAACAATCAGCCACTGAAAACCCTATGAACAGCAGAGAAGTGCTGTCAAATATAGTGTCAGAAAATGAGCTCCCCAGGCTGGAAGGCATTCAAAAGACGACTGGGGAAGAGTTACCTCCTCACAGTAGAGTCGACCTTAATGACAAGAATGGAGTAAAGCCCCTGGGACCTCCATTTGCTGATGTGGCACAACTCAAAATGAGAAGAAACACAGTGGCTTCACCAATGGGCTCAACCATAAAAAGATCGTGTACGTGGCACCGTGGTGGGTAGTGCGTCCTTGTGTTGCACGGAGGGATGCCGTGAGTCTTATCCGACTCCACAGCACATAGCAACAGCATTGTTTACTCTAGTTGGACTTACTGGTTGGCATCTCTGAGTTACGATTTTTGATTGGATGTGTGGGAAAACAATTTTGAAGTTTCTCTCAGGATAGAGAAGACATCGCCAGCAGCCTCTAGAGGTCTCCCTTGGGCAGAGGAAACCCGTAGCTAGTAGCCACCAAGACTTTTCCAGAGGAGCCACTATTGAGAAGATACATTTTCCTCTAATCAACATAGATCAAAGAAGCTAATCAATGTCTCAGCATTCTAAACCAAGCATAAACAAGCTCGACTTAGACGGTTCTCCATGCATTTGGCACGCCCGCATGAGGTTGCAAGCTGAGAGAGTGTGAGGACAATAAGCGATGTGAAGGCAAAAATAGACCAGGGTGAGAATTCACAGCCTTGTTTTTCTACCACTTCTGGTCTGTGTCAGAATGAGCTGTCATTTTTCAATTATCATGCCTTTGTGATACTCATCAGAGAAGCAGAGAAGTGCCATGTAATAAGTCTAAATAAGAATCCATTTGGGAGATGCTTGAGAGCAGTGCTTCAGGAGGTGAGAAGACAGGCAGAAAGGGTGGGAGTTACCGAGCTAACACAGTAATTAGGGGCAGAAGGTACTTGCTGTGATGAATAGGACTTTGGGGTAAGGTTTATGGGGGGTTATAAGACAGTTTGCAGTGTTGGATGGTGCAATTCTACTTTACTATCTTCCCTCACATTTACACCAGTTATAATTATTTACTGAATACTAGTGACTATGTGTGTCAGATAGCATACTAAGCACTTTGCATGCATCTTCTCATGCACTCCTAATAACAAATCTGTGGGCTATTATAATTCCCATTTTAAAGACAGGGAAACATGCTTAGAGAAGCTAAGCAGGTTACCTAAGTTCATCCATTTAGAGCCAGGATTCTGGCCTTGGCCAACTCTGTGTTCTTATGTGTCCTGCTATATTACAATCATT
Source organism: Pedetes capensis (assembly GCA_007922755.1). NCBI lineage: Eukaryota > Metazoa > Chordata > Mammalia > Rodentia > Pedetidae > Pedetes > Pedetes capensis. The sequence continues at coordinate 1,784 of VMDO01019522.1, forward strand.
GTGACTGTCATGCAAAGTCTGACAGCATATGCAGAAATATGAAGTGGCCATGTGACCTCCTTTCTGGTTCTGAGTCACTGCTTGCCAAAATTCTACTTGTCTTGGGAATTGCTACTGTGACCTGGGTGTCATCCATCCCTTAACATTGAATAGTTTTTGTTTTGTTTTGTTTTTGTAATGCTGGGGGTGGGGCTGGGATTTAGCTCAGTTGGTAGAGCATCACTCTTCAGTCTCTGAGGTCCCAGTTTCCATTCCTAGCACTGAAAAAATGGGAGGAGGATGTGGCAATCCACTCCTGAGGCAATCCTGAAACAATGAGCCATTGAAAGCCCTATAAGGGTCCCTATGAGTCGGACTCAAATCGATGGCGTCTAACAACAGCAATGCTGGGGATTGAACCAAGGGCTTCACCTATATGAAGCAAAAGCTACCACTGAGCCACACTCTCAGCCCCAACATTGCAGTTTCAAACAGTCCTTAACATGTTCTCAGAAAGTAGCTTTTTGTATCACTACTTCTTCATTAATATGGGAGAGACAGTATACTCTCTCCTCCTTCTGTCTCTCTCTTTCTCTGTCTTTTAAAAGGTGTCACATTCACTTGCAAAAAGCATAAGTGAGACCCCAGGTCCAATTCCCCAATATCACCAGAAAACAAAAGAAACAAACAAACAGAAAGTGTTACATTCAGGTTGCCCACTGCCATTCTTTGGGGAAAGAGCATCTGAGAAGATGAGTTAAATGGCCTGCATTTGATACAAAGAAGTGTGAGCCACATTTCACTGGGATCAATTCCTTGACCAGTGTAGTAAGCAAATGACACCTTCCTCCCATAGATCTCCACATAATCATCTCTGGAAACTTTGAATATGTTATCTTACATGGTAAAATGGATTTTGTAGATGTGATTAAATTAAGGATCTTGATATCGAGATAAAATTGTGGAGTATCTAGATGGGCCCAAAGTAATCATATGGGTCTAATGAGATTCAGAATAAGAGAAATGATGGAAGCATAAATTGGGAATAATGCAGGGTCACCAGCCAAGGAATGTAAGCTGCCTCTAGAAATGGAAAAGACAAGAAAACAGATTCTTCCCTAGAGTCTCCAGAATTTGTTAAAGCAACAATAGGAAAGGAACATAATCAGCATGACATAAAAGTCATGCTTGCTGCTCTGTGTTCATTGGTCAGACTCATGGACACATTTAGGACTAAGCTGACTCTGACAACCCAATCATAGCACAGTCTGATTGGTGGTAGAGTTCTTTTTTTTTAAAGAAGTAGTCTCCTAGATCTTTAATTATGGTCAAATTTTATGCTATTCTTATCTTGTGCAGGGGTTGATACCTGTTATACCATTTAATCCTCACAACAGCTGAGGAAATTGAAGCAGAGAAAGATCAAACTCTCTGTTTCCCTGTACCCCTGATTTACTTTTCTCTGTAACACTGATTTTACCCTCATTTTGCTAGAAAACAGAGTCAGAGTCAAGGATTAAATGCCAATGCTTTCTTTGGGAGCAGCAAATTCATAGCAGCCAAAAGGAGAAGAAATTTCTTATTGCAGAGACACAGCAGGTCACTTGGCTAAAAATCATACAGGTGAGCAGTGGTGGAGCTGAGATTAAAGTAGTCCTGTCTCCAGAGATCTTGCACATGGCCATGGTTTTATGCCAATACTATCTCTCTTGCAGTGTGTGGGGGGAACTTTTAATATCAATTTTCTTTTCTTTTCTTTTCTTTTCTTTTTTCTTCCTTTTGGTTGCTCTCAAGCGTTCCTGAATTCTCAAAGCGCCATATGTTGAATATCCTTTTTTCAAGGCTCTTGGGGTCCTTGGGAAAACGAGGATCCTTGAATAAGTATAGGTCCACAGAGTGCCAGGCCTGGTTCACCTCATTCCTATTGGCTGGCAAAGTGCATGTTGTTCCTTAACATTAATTGTGAATGCATTGTTACTCATTTGAAAATTTTATAGGTTAAAAAAACAAGATTCTTGTTTGTAATCTCCTTCTATTTAAGGGTTCTGTGTAAACCGCAGTTTGAATTGCCAGGTGAAAGGATAGGAGGGTCATGAGACAGAATCAGAGTGTGAAAGAACCGTTGGATAGAAGTTTTGTCTTTCCTGTACCAGCCCCTTCCGCCAGGCTCACATCTAAATAACAATTATAAGGATCTGAAGGTTTTCTGTCCTACTTCAAAGATTCTCACAACGTGTATTTAACAATGTCTAATTTAATCAAGTCTGCAGCCATACCACTGGGGCCTTGGATCCCATCAGATCTCAGAAGCTAAGCAAGGTTGGCCCTGGTTAGTACTTGAATGGGAGACCGCCTGGGAACACCAAGGGCTGCAGGCTTGGAAGAAGGACAGGCAATCCAGTCCTAAAAATCAACTGAAAACCTTATGAATAGCAAAGAAGCACTGACAATAGTGTTTAGCCTGTTGTACATAGGGTTGCCATGAGCCGGATACTGACTCCATGGCACCTAACAATAATTTAATCAATTGTTGTTGGGGTTTCACTCAGTTGATAAGGTGCCGCTCTGCACTCTCTGAGGCCTTTGGTTTGATCCCCAGCACTGCAAAAACCAGAGAAGGACTTGGCAATACACTCCCAAAGCAATCCCAAAACAATTACGCACTGAAAACCCTCTGAGTGTCAATATGAATCAGACCCAACTCAACAGCACCTAACAACATCAACAAATTTAATCAAAGTTAGTGATTGTAATTGTGTGTGGTTGGGTGGGTGCTGGGAATTGAACTCAGGGCCTATCTGTATGTTAGGCAAGTGCTCTACCACTGAGCCACATTCCCAGCACAGCACCCTGGTTTGTTTGTTTGAAATGGAGTCTTGCTATGTTACCCACTGGTCTTGAACCCATTGCACTCAAGTGATCTTTCACTTTAGCCTCCCCAATAGCTGAGGCTACAAACATGTCCCCAGCTGTGATTTTAATATTTTTTTTGAGACAGGGCTCATTATATAGCCCAGGCTGGCCTCAAACTTGAGATCCTTCTGCCTTAGTCTCCCAAGTAGCTGAGATTACACGTGTGAGCGACAGTGTGTGGCTCTACTCTTTAACTTATTTTATTTGTTTGTTTTTTTACTTATTTACTTATTGTGGTACTTAAGGTTTGAACCCATGGCCTTACACATACTTTTGCAAGTGCTCTACAACTGGGCTACACCCCAAGCCTATTTTTTATCTTTTATTTTGAGTCAGAGTCTTGCTAAATTATGCAGGCTGCCTCTGGCCTCAAACTTGTGATCCTCCTGCTTCTGCCTCCCAAGTCTCAGGGATTATAGCCGTGTGCCACTACTATTAATTTAATAAACATTTATGTAGAGCTTTTTATGTGCCAGACAGAATTCAAAGTCCTTTAGAGATAGTAATTAATTTGATCTTCTAAAAACCCTGTGTTATTATTATTCCTATAATCTGTAAAAGATTAGGAAATGGAGGCATTTGGAGATTAATTTACTAGTTCATATACCTAGTAAGTAGCAGAGCTGGAATTTGAGCCCAGATCTCAGCTGGGATAAAGTGATAGAAACTGGGGGATGGGCACAAAGAACCCCTACAAGGGATCTTAAGGGATCAGGCAGAGCATCATTGGTGTTCACAAGATGGGGAATACATTACATATTTATTTTCACTAACCTCTAGCTGGGCTGGGATTTAGCTCAGTTGGTAGAGCGCTGCGCTGCAGTCTCTGAGGTCCTGAGTTCAATTCCCAGCACCCCCCAAAATGGGAGAAGGACCTGGCAATCCACTCCCAAGGCAATCCCAAAACAGTCAGCCATTGAAAACCCTATGATGGTCGCTATGAGTCAGATACCGACTCGACGGCACCTAACAACAACATAACAACCTCTAGCTAAAATTTAGCACTTCCTTTATTCAGTTATGAATGTGGGCAATAAACCACAATGGTTGAAGTAGCTCCTGTGGCTTTATCACAGTTACAATTCATGAATATTTTCATATCATACTATAGTTGTACACATGGTACAACATGTTATCTCAAGAAATTGTTTATGAGTAGGGTACAGTATCATGTGCCTGTATCCTTACCTGTTCAGGAGGCTAAGGCAGGAGGATCACAAGCTCAAGGCCAGCCTGGGCAGCAAGACCCTATCTTGGAAGAAAAAAAAAAAGGATATTGTTTATACTGTTACACTTATTACTTTGAGATTATACTTACTAGACATGATTAGTCAAGGTTCTTCAAAGAAACAGAAACAATAGGATATACAGTACTCAGATATAGCTGTATAGAGATATTCATTATAAGAATTGGCTCATGTGGTTGTGAAGGCAAAGAGGACTCAGGATCTACAGCTGGCAGGCTGGAAACCCAGGAGAGCTGGTGATACAGTTCCAGTCTGAGTCTAAAGGCCTGATAAGCAGGAGAACTGATGGAATAAGTTCCAGTCCAGTCCAAGTCAAAAGGCAGGAGAAGACTGATGACCAGATTGTAGAAAGTGAGAGGAAGAGAGAGATGGGGGGCGGGGAGAATATTCTCCTTTACTTAGCATTTTTGTTCCATTCAGGTCTTCAATAGATTGGATTAGGTCAATCCACACTGGGGAGGGAAATCTGCTTTACTCACTCTGTTGATTCAAGTGTTAATCACATATATATGAATACCAGGCTGGAAGATAAAATAATGAAAGTTGTGTTAAAGTAGGGGGTATTAGTAGGTTTTTGTAGACTTTTTCTTGTTGTTTTGCTTTGTCTTTAGTTTAGCTTTTTAACTGCTTGTTAACACACATCTAACCTGGAATAAAGTTTTTGAATCTATAAAACAACAAAAAGTGTTATCATATCCAGAAATACCCTCATAGACACACCTCAAATAATATTTTTTCAAATATTGCTGGGAGGTGTAATTTAGTGGTAGAGCATATGCTTAACATGTATGAGGCCCTAGGATTGATCACCTGTACCAAAAAAATAAAAATAAAATAAATAAAAATATATGTGACCAAAGGATATTATATGCATGCATGAAAATGCCAATTAATATATGCTAATTAAAAGCTACAAATGTAAGAAATATATGCACGTAAATACATGGTATCCTCGATGTGTCCATCAGCTTGTTGTGCTGTGGGGACTTGTGTGGTGCTCCGATGCTGAAAGCTATGCCACCAGTATCTCAGATACCAGCACAGCCACTCACGGTGGACAGGTTTCAGCTGAGCTTCCAGACTAAGACAGACTAGGAAGAAGGACCTGACAGTCTACTCCTGTAATAATTAGCCATTGAGAACCCTATGAATAGAAGAGAGTCACTGTCAAATATAGTGCCAGAAAATGAGCCTACCAGGTTGGAAAGCATTCAAAAGATGAGTGGGGAAGAGCTGCCTCCTCAAAGTAGAGTCAATGTAAAAAAAAAAAAAAAAAAAAAAAAAAGAGCTGGGCATGGTGGGTGAGTGTAATCCAAGTGCTGGTATTACAGCACTTGGGAGACAGAGGCAGGAGGATTGATGCAAGCTTGAAGCCAGCCTAGTCTACATAGCAAGTTCCAGGCCAGTTTGGGCTACACAGCAAGACCTTATCTCAAATAAACAACAACAAAAAAATTAAATGACTAAAAGTAGAGTCCACCTTAAAGATGGGAATGGAGTGAAGTCCCTGGGTCCTCCAGTTGTTGATGTGGCATGACTCAAAATGAGAAGAAACACGCTGGCTGCAACAGAGAACTCAAACATAAAAACTCATGTGCATGGCACAGCATCAGGTAGTGTATTGTTATGTTGTACACAGGGTCACTATGAGTTGAACCTGACTCAATGGCAGCTACAACAACAACATATGTGATACAAATATATATATATATATATATATATATATATATATATATATGCATACTCCATGGCCCACTTAAGTTGACACACAAAATTAACCATTATGGCCTGGGGGGTGGTGCACCCCTGTAATCTCAGCACCTAGGAGACAGAGGCAAGAGGATTGCAAATTTGAGGCCAACCTGGGCCATATAGTGAGTTTGAGGCCAGCCTAGACTACATAGCAAGACCATGTAACAAACAAACAAAGAAACAAATATATAATCCCCCAGAGGTACCATTGTGTGCCCCTAGATTTTGCTATTTAGTGCACCAATAAATGTATAAATTTGTCACTATACAATATTCATGTCAATTTTTCTAGGCATGGGAATCTGTGTTTTTATCTCCCACTGGTGATCCACTAAGCTGATGTTGTAAATTTAGGTTTTTATTATGGACATGCTCCAAGGTACCAATGTTCTGTACTGGTTAAGGTAAAGCTATCTGCTATAATAAATAAATCCCTCATTGTGTAACCAAAGACAATGGGTTCTTTTCTTGATAAGAATGAAGCCAATGAGCATGACCAGAAAATAAAATAATAGAGAAATATTTATTACCTGCAGTGAGTAAGCGGAGCACTGGAGTTACTTGCAAAGCAATGATCTCCCCCAAAAAAGAAAGCATGGGAATTTTATTTGGGGACCCACACCTGTTGAGGTGGCAGTCAAGAAATCAAAAGATAAGCGCCGGGCACGGTGGTGCACACCTGTAATCTCAGCGGCTCGGGAGGCGGAGGCAGGAGGATAGCAAATTTGGAGACCAGAGGCAGTCTGCGTAACTTAGCGAGACCCTGTCTCAAAAAGTAAAAAATGGGCTAGGGGCGAAGCTCAGTGGTCTAGCACTTGCAGAGCACGCAATTGCGAGGCCCTGGGTCCAACTCTCAGGATCAAAAAAAAAAAAAAAAAAAAAAATCAAAAGATGCATTGAATTGGGAAAAGCTGTGACCGAAGACCTCTTCAAATTGTTGAAAAGTAAGGATGTCACACTGAAGATGAAGGTGCACCTGTCATGCCATGGGATTCTCAGTGGCATTATATGGTTTTGAAAGCTGGATATTGAATAAGGGAGACAGGAAAAGAATTGATGCTTTTAAATTATAGTGTTAGTGATGGGTATTGAATATACCATGAACTGTCAAAAGAACCAACAGATCTGAACTAAAGATGTACAGAGTGCTCTTTGGAAGCAAGGATGACTAGACTGCGTCTTATGTATTTTGGACATGTAGTCAGGAGGGACCAATCCCTGGAGAAGGACATCATGTTTGGGAGAGTGGCAGGTCAACAACAACAAAAAAAGAAATCCCTCCATTAGATGGATTGACACTGTGTCTGCAACAATGTGCTTAAACATAAAAAATATTGTGTGCCTGGCACAGAATCGGAGAGTGTTTCATTCTGTTATACAGAGGATCGCTTTGAATTGGACCCAACTGGAGAGCAACAACAACAATGTGCAGAATACAGATTACTGGTCTATGGTGAGCCTGAGTTTGAAATGAGTGTAAATTATGCTCTAAAACTAGGCAGATAGAAACTGGGCATGTAGCTCAGTGGTAGAGCACTTGCTTAGTACCAGTACCACAAAGGACAAATAAAACCCAGGCAGATGAATAGTGCTAGCTGAATATGAAGGACAGAAGGCACGAAGTTATTAATTTCTTTATGATCCCCACCCCAGGAGAGTTTGGAGTAAGGGAACAATATAGAAGGTAGTTTTCTGAAGTTTTTAACTCAGACTCCTAAAATTTTCTGAAAATACCAATAATCTTCTGAAAGCATGGACTGGGGCCAATCTAGGTGTGCAAGAAACCTTGAATTACCCCAAGCTTGGGTAAGTCACCAGAGGCGTGTGCAACATGTGATGTTGCAACAGTCTGTGGGAAAAGCTATTGACGCATTGGTGGAAATAAACATTTCTAGAATCCATGAATGTTATCTGGGAATGACCTTTCTACCCCTGGAAAAAAACAAATAGAATTTTAACCAAGAAAAGTTTCTCAAGTCTTACAAAAGGAGTCAATATTCGAAAGGGACAATTGGCTATAAATGTAACACTCGGGGGTGGTACCGTAAAATTTGCTGATGCTCCCCAAGTAAAAAGTGCCTTTATATCCAGTGTTGATAGGACCTTAAAAGTATGGGAAATCCTGGGTGGCTGAGGCAGAAGGATCACAAGTTTGAAGCCAGAGGCAGCCCACACAACTTAGTGAGACCCTGTCTCAAAATAAAAAATGAAAAAGGTCTGGGCGCGGTGAGGTACACCTGTAATCCTAGTGGCTCAGGAGGCGGAGGCAGGAGGATTGCAAGTTCGAGACCAGAGGCAGTCTGTGTAATTTAGCGAGACCCTATGTCAAAATGCAAAAAAAATGGGCTGGGGGTGCAGCTCAGTGGTACAGCACTTGCAAAGCATGCAAGCACGAGGCCCTGGGTTCAACCCCCAGTACCGCAAAAAAATAAAAATAAAAATAAAATAAAGGAAAAGAAAAGAAAAGAAAAAGGGGCTAGGGGTGCAGCTCACTGGTAGAGCACTTACCTAGCATGTGCAAGGCCCTAGGTTCAACCTCCAGTACTGGAAAAATTTTTTGAAAAGGATTTGGGAAACATATTCTTCCATGTAAAAAAGTTAAGACATGAACATTTTGCTAAAACTGTACACTATGGTTTATGACTACCAACATAATTAAGATACCCCCCACACTTCTCCATTCTATTGTCTTTCGACTGGTCTCCAACCTTAGCCCCAGTATCCACTAATCTGTTTCCTCTTCCCATAGTTTTGCCTTTTCTGATATGTTATGTAAATTGGGTCATATAGTAGATAGCTTTATGTGTCTAGTTTCATTTAGGATAATGCTTTTGAGATTCATCCATGGTATTGCAAGCACTGGGAATTTGGACCTCAAAACTTAAAAACAAAACAAAATAAAACTTTTGAAAATATATAGAATCACCAAACCTGTCTGGTAAAAAAAAAAAAAAATTAAAGCTAGACTCTAGAGAAAGGAGAATCTCTAAATTTTGAATTTTGAAGACATTATACATGTTTAGGGGCTTTGCTACAAAAACTTACTTCCCTGTGGATGCAACAAAAAAACGAGGTCATCAGATGCTGTTATTAATGAAGGGCAGAGATGGAGGCTAATGTTGTAAAGACTGCTTCCAAGATTTTGGAATTAAGGAGGTCAATTATGAAAGAGAAAAAGAAGAACAAGTTTTTTCAATGGGCTATCAATCAAGACCCACCCTCAGGACTTGGGAGTGTAGTTCTGTGGTAGAACGTGTGCGTAGCGTGTGTGAGGCCCTTGGTTCAGTTCCCAACACCAAAAAAGAAAAAGAAAAGATGAAAAGAAAGAAAGAAAGAAAGAAAGAAAGAAAGAAGAAAAAGAAGGAAGGAAAGAAAGAAAAAAGAAAGAAAGAGAAAGGAAAAAGAAGGAAGGAAAGAAAGGAAAAAGAAAGAATGAAAGAAAAAGAAGGAAGGAAGGAAGGAAAGAAAAAAGAAAGAAAGAAAGAAAGAAGAAAAAGAAAGAAAGAAAGAAAGAAAGAAAGAGGAAAAAAGGAAAAAAAGAAACACCCTGGGGTCTTAGCAGCCAATTGGGAATGTTAACTACAGCCCAGCATTTTGTTTGAGAGTAATCATCAAAGCCCCCTAAGGTCAGAAGAAACTGTCCAGCTCTGCTCTTGCTTTTATTTGCTCTGGAAAAAATGGGTACAGCCACACCACACATTGCTTAACAATGGGGATACGTTTTGAGAAATGTGTCATTCGTTAACTTTATTGTTGTGCAAGCACCATAGAATGTATTTATACAAACTGAGATGGCTATGATATCATTAAGCTCTATAATCTTATGGACCATTGTCATACATACAGTCCACTGTTAAACAAAACATCATTATGTAGTACCTGATTGTATTTATAAAGGACTGCACAAAGAAGAATGATAAAACGCAAGGAATATGTAGAGGTTTTCAGGAATCAAGATAAGCTCAAAGCCAGGAGGATCTCAAGGCTGATACCAGCCCTTCCTCCCTTCATAGGCAGCAAAGGATCCAGGAGGAAGAGGAGACAGGAGCTGGAATGCTCACAACATGATAGAAGGTAGGCAGCATGAGAGTTGGCCACACCCAAGCCAGATCATCTCCTACTTGACTGCCAAAAGGGGTATTTATATCCATTCTTTGAACCCCATGGCAGGAACCAAGGAAAGTATGGGAAGGAGGGTCTATAATGTAAATGAGAAGATGTTCTTTCCCTTCTGTGTGGACCAGAGACTTAGGGGGTGGTCATGAACCTGAAAATGAAGAAAGTTTAACTTGCTATTCAGGCTAGAAAAGTCAGTATATCCTAGTCTTTGGAGCTAACTTTGAAAGAGGCTTCAAGTCATAAGAACTAGTAACCTGCCAGGATCCCGAAGAAAAGAAGAGAAAAATTATCCAGAGCCTTGGCAGATATCTGAGCACAGTGGTGGCAAATATCTGAGCACATCTAATTCTGGGTCCAGGGCCAGCTATGGTCCATAAGGCAACCATGCATGTGGATGGAAGAGACTGTTACAAATGAGCATCCTCTCAGTGCCTTGGCAGAAACCGGAAGGAAAAAATGAGCCCAGCATTCTGTAGAGGCCAGTTGCCATTTTGCTTTCAGGATTCCCCATCATGATAACAGCAAGAAATTCTGTGCACTGGTTATCCTGGATACTCTGAGTCCTATGCTGTAGGGATCATATATCCACACTTTGGCGGAAACAGGAGTGCACCACCATGCCCCAGTGAAACACTTTCTCATTTAATTACTTATTTAATTAAATATTTATTGAGTTCCTATTATGCACAAGGCATTATTGGAGGAGGTCAAGTACATATATTAATCCTCTTTGCTGTAGTCAATTAAAAAACCAGTACTATTAGGCTGGGGCTGTGGGTCAGTGGTAGAATACTTGCCTAGTATGTGCAAGGACCTCAGTTCAATCCTCAGTACCACCAAAAAATAAATAAAACAAAATAAATAAATAATACCTTAGCCAATCAATAGATAGCCTTATAAAGTACCAGTAGCAGTCACAACAAACTAATCCATAATCTCTATAAGAATTATTGAACAAAGATTTTATAAGAACCGATGTGTTAACTGGGGCTGGGAGTTAGCTTAGTTGGTAGAGCACAGCTCTGCAGTCTCCGAGGTCCCAAGTTCGATTCTCAGCACCTCAAAAATGGGAGAAGGATGTGGCAATCCACTCCCGAGACAATCCTGAAACAATCAGCCATTGAAAACCCTATAAAGGCCGCTAGCTATGAGTCAGTCACGACTCAATGGCACACAAAAACAACAATATGTATCAAGTACTAGGCCCTGGGCTAGGTTCAGAAGATACAAAAGTGAACAGGTGATCTATCAAAGGACATTACAATGATTTAAAGCTCTTTATTGGCTTTATTTTCTATTCTATAATCAGGCAATATTTCATTCTATAAAATAGAGTTAAGTGTTCTTTTTTTTCCTGTTTTATTTTGATCCGACCTTTGAATAGGATGTTTCCTCCTTATAATTTTGATTCAACTCCCACATATGAGTGAGAATATGTGGTGTTTCTCTTTCTGAGCTTGGGTTCGTTCACTTAAAATAATTTTCTCTAATTCCATCCATTTTGCTGCGAATGACCTTATTTCGTTTTTCTTGATTGCTGAGTAGTATTCCATCGTGTATATGTACCATAGTTTTTTTATCCATTCTTCTGTTGAAGGGCACTTTGGTTGATTCCATATCCTTGCTATTGTGAAAAGTGCTGCATTGAACAAGTTAAGTGTTCTGATGGGATGAATAGATGAGGTTGGTTTTTATAGACATAATGAGGCTGGATAGAAAGACACGGAAATTTTAGGGGACATGGGAAAGAAAAGAGCCTTCACCCCAGTTTAGGTCTTACCAGCTGAGAATCAATTTTGACACAGCTACCAAGAAAACTGCATGCAGCCATAGCACTGTGGAGTCTGATCCCATCAGATCTTGGAAGCTAAGCAGGGTCGGGCCTGGTTAGTACTTGGATGGGAGACCACGAGGGAACATTAGATACTGTAGGCTTGGAAGAAGGACCTGGCAACCCACTCCCAAAAATCAATCAGCCAGTGAAAACCCTATGAATAGCAGAGAAGCACTGACAATAGTGTTTCACCTGTTGTAGTTAGGGTCGCTATGAGTTGGACACTGACTCAATGGCACCTAACAACAACAAGAGCCACCAAGAAAACTGTTATAGAGACTGCCTGTTTAGAGACATTATTTTGAGCGAGATCTTAAATGAAAATGTTAAGATAGCAATAAGCCATGCTTGGGGTCCAAATGTATGTGACCTTTGAATTTAACCTTACTTTCTGTGTAATCCTGTGCTGCTCTGAGAATCTCACAAACAGGATTATGGGCTATATTTTACAGTTGACATATGCCTAGACAACTCCTTTATGACTTTTCTTAATCTATAAATCTGTATAGTGAATCTCCTGGATCACCCTATAATCTCATTTTACTAAAAGAGAAGTTCTTTAGGGTTAATTTTTAAAATCCTAAACAATAGAACTTCTTCTTTTGACCTATTTTGACCAATATTTGACCTTATTGGCACTTCCATAAACCTCAACAATGTACCTTGTAAAGCTACCTTCCAATTTCATTTAGATAAGAGGAAATTCTTTTTTTGTTTGTTTGTTTTTTGTGGTACTGGGGGTTGATCCCAGGGCCTCACACCTGCATGCTTTGCAAGTGCTGGACCACTGAGCTGCACTCCCCAGCCCTTTTATTTATTTTTTTTCCTTACTTTCTGAGACAGGGTCTCACTAAGTTATGCAGACTTCCTCTGGTCTCCAACTTGCGATCCTCTTGGCTCTGCCTCCCAAGCTGCTGGGATTACAGGCGTGCGCCACCATGCCCAGCTAAGAGGAAATTCTTTAAGTTAAAATAGTTAAACCAGCTCATTGTTTTGTTTAGACTTTGAATTGAATTGTATATTATATCTTTTGAGCTATATAGCTCCAAAATCCACAAAGTGTATGTACATTCATTGTGAAGTAAAGACACCTAAGCACTCTTCTTTCTCTTGAGAAGCCCACATCCATGTTTTGGACAGGTACTACTATTCTTTCTCTTTCTGAGGGCCCAGATTTCTTTCACTGAACACTTGAGCCCCCGGGGCCACCCAAAGTCATGTAGCTAATAAACGCTATAACTTTGTTTCACTCTCTGACTCATCCTGAAATTAATTTTTGCAACTGAGCCAAGTACCTGGCTTAACTGAGTGGAGGTCCCGGCAAGCGGAACTCCTCAGGCTAGGCAGAAATGATGGACTGCACTCTCTCACTGCCATTGACAATATTGTTGTTGTTATTGTTAGATGATTAAAAAAAACATAGAGACATATCAAACATTAAAAGGCAAGGTATTAATGTGTACAACTTTTATGTTTTGTGTATCAGTTAGACATTTGTTTTGGTTTTTGATTTATGATACTTGGGAGTGGAACCCAGGGCCTAGTACATACTTTGCAAATACTCTACCACTGGGCACCACCCTTAGCCCATTTTTTCATTTTTTATTTTGAAACAGAGTCTTGCTGAATTAGGTAGGCTGCCTTAGGCCTTGAACTTGCAATCCTCCTGCCTCAGCCTCCCAAATCAGAAAGTGGAGGGGAAAGATGCAAAAGACAAGTTACATTTACTTCTCAGTTTGGTTTGAGGCTGCTCTATTATTGAAGGCATTATGTAAAGTTCATTAAGAATTAGTAGCCGAGTGTGGTGGCATAATCGTTGTAATCCTGGTACACAGAGCCTAAGGCAGCAGGATCTCAAGTTCAAGGCCAACCTGGGCTACACAGGAAGATGGTGCGTGTGTGTGTGTGTGTGTGTGTGTGTGTGTGTGTGTGTGTGTGTGTGTGTGTGTGTGTGTGTGTGTGTGTGTGTGTGTGTGTGAGACAGAGAGAGGGGAGAGAGAGAAAGAGACTAGTACTATAAACATTGTTGTAGTGAAGTAGTATTTTAAAGTCAGGTTGTATTTTTTTGTTTATCCTTTGTTGGTCTGTAAGGAATTTGAGTGAATGGATAATACATTTTTGCCATTAAATTTTTTCCCAAATTTTTTTAAATATTTTAATATTGTTTTCATAATCAGATGGATTAAAAAGTAGTTTAAATGAATCAATATAAGAAGACTACTTTTGTTTTTCTTGTTTCTTTGACTACTCAAAAGTTGAGAGCCAATTTTGATGGAGAGTTACATAGTTACAGAGATGGTAGTTAGGCTGGCTACTGCAGTTGGCATATGTTCATTCTCTTGGTCTTTACTTTCTACTACATTTACATACATCATATCACTATTTGATGTTTTTGATGTAAATTTTTTACATAATAGTGTAAATGGATGATAAGAAAATAAACAGTAAGTAAGTAAAACATTGCTTTGGCTTACTGGAATAACTGAGTAGCTATGTGCAAAAGAATGAAGATGGATCCTGCTATGGTCTGGTAATGTCCCCCCAAATTCATGTGTTGGAAATTTAATCCCTAATGCAACAGTGTTGGGATGTGGGACCTAAAGGAAAGTGTTTAAATTTGATGGATTAATGCTGTTGTAAAAAGGACGTGCCACAGTAGATTCTTTTCTGCTCTTCTACCATGGGAGGACACGCCACTCTCCCTCTCTGGAGGATGAAGTGACAAGGCATCATCTTGGAACTAGAATCCAAACCTACTAGCACCTTGAATTTGAAGTTCCTAACCTCCAGAACTGTGAGAGGATACATTTCTGTTCTCAAAAATTATTCAGTCTTGTTTTTCCCTTTATCTCTGCCATCATGGTACGTGTGGTTTTCTGTATACCTTACGATGTCTTCTCACAAGACTTTCAGGATCAAGAGATTTTGGCCAAGAAACAAAAGCAAAATTTCCCTGTTCCCCAATGGATTTGGATGAAAACAGGTAATAAAATCAGTTATAAGTCCAAGAGGAGACATTGGAGAAAAAGCCAATTGAGTCTATATAAGTTTATACAAGATGACATATATTTATGCTGTCAAGATCATTGTCATCTTTCCATACCAAAGTGAAAATGCTAGCACTGTCTGGACAGCTGGACATGTTTTATTAGGGAAATGATTTTAGAGAAATGATTTAGAGAAATCTTTGTTGTAGTGTTTTAATAGTAGGTTGATTCAGTAATAAGTATGTGAAACTTTTTGTTTGAAAAAAATTACTTGGTCTCAGATATTCCACATAACAGACTAAGACCTCTCATCTCACATTACAAACAAAAGTTTACTCAAAATGGACCAGACTTAAATGTAAAAGTGAAAACTATAAAATTCCTACAAAAAATGAGTACCTCTTCATGATTATGAACTTGGCAATAGCTTCTTAGAGATACCAAAAGTATATATAAAAAAAGAAAAAAATAGGTAAATTGGACTGCATCAAAATTAGAAACTTTTGGAACTAGGGTGTATCTCAATGGTAGGATAAATACTTGGTGTGTACAAGGCACTGGGCTCAATCCTCAGTGCACACACACACACACACACACACACACACACACACACACACACCCCACATCAAAAAACTTTTGTGCATTAAGGGATATATATATATATATATATATATATATGTATATATGTATATGAATATACGTGTGTATATATACACACACCTATACACATATATACATATTTTTTGTGACACTGGCGGTTGAACCCAGGGTCTCACACATGTTTTGCAAGAGTTCTCTAGTCTTGAACTTGCGATCTTCCTGCCTCCTGAGTCACTAGGATTACAGGCATGCACACAGCACCTAGCTATTAAAGAACATTATGAAGAGAATGAAAAGACTACCCCAAAACTGAGAAAATGTTTTCAAATCATAATCTGAATAGGGACTTCTATACAGAATACATAGAAGACATAACGACAAAAGACAACTCACCTTAAAAATGGGTGAAGGATTCAAGCAGACATTTTTCCAAAGAGGGTATACAAATGTCCAATTAGCACATGAGAAGATGTTCAAAATCATCCAGAAAGCATAAATCAAACCATTGACATAGTACTTCAGACCAACTAGGATTGCTATAATTAAGAGGGGGGGGAGGGAGAGAGAGAGGGAGAGGGAGAGAGAGAGAATAAGAAGCATTGGTAAGGATGTAGAGAAATTGGAACTCTCATACATTGCTACTAGGAATGTAAAGTGTTACAGTGTTTGTGGAGGACAGTTTGGCAGTCCTTCAATAAATTGAACATAGAATTACTATATTATGCAGGGATCCCACTTTAGTTATATATCCCAAAGAATTAAAAACAAGTGTTCAAAGCTTATATATGAATGTTCATAGCAAGACCATTCACAATAACCAAAAGGTTGAAATCCTCAAATGCTCATCAACAAATGAATAGAAAAATAATATATGTTATATCCACACAATGAAATAGTATATAGCCACTAAAATGAATAAAATTCTGACACAAACTACAACATGGATAAACCTTGAAACATGCCAATACACACATGGCCTTATATTGTATAATTCTATTTGTATGATCTATTCAGAATAGGTAAATTTATAGATACAAGTAGATTAGTGATTGCCAGCGGCTAAAGGGTGCAGTGGGGATGGATAATGACTCCTTACGGTATTGTTGTTGTTGTTGTTGTTAGGTGCTGTCGAGTCGATATCCGACTCATAGCTACCCTCATAGGGTTTTCAGTGGCTGACTGTTCCAGGATTGCCAGGTCCTTCTTCCATTTTTGTGGTGCTGGGAATTGAACTCAGGACCTCAGAGACTACAGCACAGTGCTCTACCAACTGAGCTAAATCCCAGCACTTACGGTATAGGATTTCTTTTTGAGGTGATAAAAATATACTGGATTTTGATAGTGGTGATGGTTGTACTAAGTGCCACTGAATGTACAATTTAAAATGGTTAAAAGAGTAAATTTTATGTTATGTGTATTTTCCTAACATAAAAAGTGTAATCCATGGAGGAATAAATAAATAGGGGGTGTATTCATACAAAAACATGCACTGAGCAACAAAATGGAATGAGGTAGTGGTATATGAAACGGCATCAATTAATCTAGAAACTATTTTTCTCTGTAAAAAAAAATCATGTCATTTATAATACATTTTAGAAAAGTCAAAACTAGAGCCAGATGCGGTGGCACATGCCTATAATCCCAGTGACTCAGGAGGCAAAAGTAGGAAGATTGCAAGTTCGAGACCAGAGGCAATTTGTGTAATTTAGCAAGACATTGTCTCAAAAAGTAAAAAACTGAGCTGAGGAAGCAGCTCAGTGGTCCAGCACTTGCAAAGCATACAAGCATGAGGCCCTGGGTTCAATCCCCTGTACTGAAAAAAAAAAAAAAAAAAAAAAAAAAGGCAAAACTAGAAATCTAGAAATTAGATCACTAGTTACTAGGACTGGGGGTGTGGGATACACTGAAAAGGGTAGGAGAGATTTTTTGGAGTTGTAGAAATATTATATACTTCTACTGTGGTGGTGATTATTGTTTGTATTTGTCATATCTCAATAAGCCGTGTGCCTGCAGCCGTAGCCCTGTGGCATCCAATCTTGTCAGCTCTCAGAAGCTAAGCAGGGTTGGGCCTAGTGAGTACTTGGATGGGAGACCGCCTGGAAACACCAGGTGCTGTAGGCTTGGGAGACAGACCCAGCAACCCACTCCCAAAAACCAATCTGCCATCGAAAACCCTGTGAACAGCAGAGAAGCACTGACAATAGTGTTCCTCCTGTTGTACACAGGGTCACTACGAGTCGGATACTGACTCAACGGGAACCTAACAACAACAAGCCATACACCCCAAAAGGGTAAATTTTGCTGTGTGTAAATAAAATTCATTAAAATTAGCTTAATATTTCAATGCAGAAAAATATATTTTAGAGAGATTCAGAAAAATTACCAAGTATATTTTCCTAAACTGGGGGAAAAAAGTAAGGTGAAAACAGTAACAACGTTTCTGGGCTTTCCTAATGCCTTTCCTCTGTGAAATACATGAATATATCTCGTCTTTCTGACTTACAGGCCTCCAAGGAAAGCTATTTAAAGACATACAGTTCCAACAAGAATCCTGAAGACTTACTATAAGTGATCATCAGGAGATATCCCAAATAAAATCCCACTGAATAGGGCACTGAAGAGAAAGCCCTGCTGGCGCAACATAAACATTTCTCTTGTATTCAAAGAATTCCCTTAAAAACACGTGCTCTTGTTTTTAGAAAGATATGGGCCTCAAGTACCACAATCATCTATATAGTGAACTAACTTTCAGGCACCATTACATGATTTGTACCCGGAGCTTTGCAAGAAATAAGTAAATGAGAAGGTTGCAAACCCCCAATGACTATAGTCTTTCATTTAGTTTTTGGGGTAGTATGGGTAGCGATGCTGGGGATTGAACCAAGTGCCTCACAAAATGCTAAGCGCCAGCTCTACCACTGAGTTACACCCCCAGCCCCTGTTCTTTAATTTCTATTTTGGCATAGACATACCACAAACAAAACAGTTAAAACTGGCCAGAAAGTAAATTCTATAACTCAAGAAACATCTTTATTTTCTTATCTTATGTGTAGACATTATTTCCAAACTTGCTCCTTACATCATGTACATGTACGATTGTGACCCTAGCTATAAAACTGGACTTTCTGGTTTGGAGTTATTAAAAGGCAATAGTTCTTTAATGCCTGGCCTGTACTTTATAGGTATTAACCTACGGGATTTTTAATGATGATGCATCATTGTTGACCTTTATCCTTGGTTCATTTTACAATCTAATTCCCAGGCTTACTAACATACTGTGAACATTCTCTTCTAGGATCCTGCAGGGAAAACCTATCCTCTACTTTTATGTGTATTGTACAATATATTTATTTCACAATTAGCAAAAACATCAAACAAACAAAATAAGCAAACAAAAACAACCTGATGTAAATCATTACATTTACGTTGACTGTGTTCATGGGCAAAAATAGGATTTGATCCTTGATCTTGGTGAGGATAGCTGCAGGGCTGGGACTTTTCTCCCCATATGGTTTGTCATCATTCAGCAGCCAGCTTCAACTTCTTGACCCAGCAGCATTGTTCCAAAAGGCAGAAGGCAGAGGCTGCCAAGAATCTGAAGTCCTGGGCTCTGGAACACACGCAGCATTACTTCTGCTGCATCCTATTGGTCAAAGCAAGCCACAAGGCTTATTGAGATTCCAGTGGACACAGTAATAGACTCCACCTTTTGATGGAAAAGAGGCAACTCACCTTACAAAACGCTGTGAAAACAAGGACTTGCAACACTTTGGGAGCCATCATTATAAAGATCTACCTCAGTGAGTGGGAGCAGGGCCTGGCAATCCACTCCCTAGGCAATCCCGAAGCACTTAGCCATTGAAAACCCTATGAGGGTCGCTATGAGTCGGATACCGACTCGACGGCACCTAACAACAACAACAACAACAACCTCAGTGAGAGAGTGCAAATTATTTTGCTTCATCAGGATTTGATGAACTAAAGACAAAATAATCTCTAGTCTTCTAAATTATTCAAGAAAATTCTTTATAATAAATCTAACAGATCCATAGGAAAAATATCTGGCAGCCCACTCCCAAAAAACAATCAGCCATTGAAAACCTTATGAATAGCAGAGAAGCACTGACCATAGTGCTGGGCATAGCACAGTGTCAGGTAGTGTTTTGTCTGCTGTACATATGGTCACTATGAATCCAACCCGACTCCACAGCACTTAACAACAGCAGCAGATCCTTGTTGTTGTTGTTGTTAGGTGTTGTTGATTCGGTATCTGACTCATAGTGACCCTCATAAGGTTTTCAATGGCAGACTGTTTCGGGATTGCCTTGGGAGTGGATTGCCAGGTCCTTCTCCCATTTTTGCAGTGCTGGGAATTGAACTCAGGTCCTCAGAGACTGCAGCGCAGCGCTCTACCCACTGAGCTAAATCCCAGCCCGCAGCAGATCCTTAGTCAACATAAAATATATGCCTAGGCCAACCTGGCTTGCAGCCATACCACTGTGGCTTCCGATCCCATCATATCTTGGAAGCCAAGCAGAGTTGGGCCTGGTTAGTACATGGGTGAGAGACTGCCAGGGAACACCAGATACTGTAGACTTGGGAGAAGGATCAGGCAACCCACTCCCCCAAAATAATCAGCCATTGACAATCCTATGAGTAGCAGAGAAGCACTAACAATAGTGTTTCACCTGTTGTACATAGGGTTGCTATGAGTCGGACACTGACTTGACAGCACCTAACAACAACAACAACAAGCCAACCTGAACTATTTTTATTGTATCTACAAGGCAAGACTGCTAGAAATTCACCTGGACATTGGCAAGAGCTTTGAATTTTTTTTCCTCATTTGAATTCAGTGTCTGAAGTGTAGAGTTCTTTGGCATTGGACTTTCAAAATTTTAAGCACTATTTGAAAGCTAATTAAAAACACTTACAAAAGAGAGAAAGGAGTAATTTTTCTTCTTCATTAGGCAAAAATAGTATGAATTTTAAACAGTGAATTTTCCTCGCATCTTTTTAAAAATTTTTTATCAAATACTTTGGCTCATCCTGTACTTTGTGGTTTCTTAGGTAACAATATCTGGGTCTGTTTTGAGAAACTATAATATTTATAGTTTCTTTCTCTTCATAATTGTCCCAGCACCTGCTAATGCTTATTATTATTTTCTCTGTCATCCCCTGAAGCTATATTATTATTATTAGGTACCGTCGAGTCGGTATCCGACTCATAGCGACCCTCATAGGGTTTTCAATGGCTGAGTGCTTCGGGATTGCCTTGGGAATGGATTGCCAGGCCCTTCTCCCATTTTTGCGGTGCTGGGAATTGAACTCGGGTCCTCAGAGACTGCAGAGCAGCGCTCTACCAGCTATAGCGAGGCATTATTGAATTCTGTGTAGTAAATTCAGTTTTAGGGTTTCTTAACTCAGCTGAAGTTAAATTCCAGAAATGAATAAAAACTGCCTTTACATCAACGGTTATAAAATTATCTGGAAATTTAGAGGATAAAGGAATTACAGGGATATAATATGCATGGGCCTGCAGCCATAGCACCCTGGCATCCGATCCTGCCTGATCCCAGAAGCTAAGCAGTGTTGGCCTGGTTAGTCCTTGGGTGGGAGACTGCCTGGGAATACCAGGTGCTGCAGGCCTGGCAATCCATTCTTGGAACAATCTGCCATTGAAAACCCTTAGAGGTCCTCAGTTGGTGGGATTGTCCTAGTAGGTGAAACCTTTGGAGGTAGGATTATTGCTTTGTGGAAGTAGCCTCCTGGGGGGCCTTTGGAGGTTTTTACCCTGGACCCACAGCCCTGGTCTCTGTTTCTGATCTGCCATGCCGTGATGTTGTCAGCCACAGGCCCTGCTACCATGGCCACCATGCCTGCTCTGCTACCAATATGGACTGCTTCTCTAACTGTGACTTCCCAATAAACCTCTTCCCCCATAAATTTGTTTGGATTGGTTTTTCTGCTAAAGTAATGACAGCTGACAAACACAATATTGCAGTGGACCGGCTATAGTTTGGACATGGTTTGAAAGTCTCCCAGGGGTCCTTGTGTTAGGATCTTGGTTCCCAGGGTGTTGGTATTGGGAAACAGTGAAATCTGTAAGAGGGGAGGCCTAAAGAGAGGTCCTCGGGTCATTAGGGTCATGCCCTTAAAGAGATTAAGAGAGTTCTCATGCAACTGTTGGTAGTTCTTGAGATGGTGTTATAAAAAAGAGCAAGCATGGCCCCTCCCTCTCTTTCTGGCTTCCTGTTTGATACATGATCCCTTGCTCCCCCTTCTCCTGCCATGATGTGACATGATTTGATGCTAGGTCCTTGCAAAGAGTCAAACTGATGAGGTCATATGATCTTGGACTTTGAACCTTCAAAACTATGAGCTAAATAACCTCTTTTTCCTTATAGGTTAATCTGTCTCAGGTATTTTGTTACAGTGATGAAAAAGGGACTAATACAGGATATGTACAAATTAACTAAATAACTTATCTATTAGTTGACTCTCTTAGGATTTATTGCCCCAGCCAGACCCTTTTATCATTTCTTTACAAATCTATCATCCTTGGTCTAAAAGGTACAGACCTTTTTATTTTGGCCATTTCTTTGCTTCTTCACTTTCTTGTGAAAGTCTCCCTATACGTATTAAAATTAATAAAAATTGTGGCTTTTCTTCTCTTAACCTTTCTTTTCTCCATTTGGTTCCTAGGCCCAACTGAAGATCCTAATTAAAAACTAATTAAGATGGGCCAGGCACAGTGGCACATGCCTGTAGTCCCAATGACTCGGGGTGGAGGCAGAAGGATTGCAAGTTGGAGACTAGAGGCAGCCTGTGTAACTTAGCAAGACCCTAACTCAAAATTAAAAATTAAAAAATAAACAAACCAAACCCAAAAATCAGGCGGGGTTTATAGCCTAGTGGTAGAGCACTCGCAATGTATGTGTACACCCCTGGGTAGAGATGGTCGTTTGCCTATACTACAGTATGGTGAGTAGACAAATTTCAGAAGTAAACCAGACTTATTTCCAGGACAGGGGAATAGATTTCATTGCTTTTTTAAAAAGAGGACTCTAGCTGGGTGTGCTGCCATTGAAAACCCTATGACTCCCATTGAAAACCCTATGAATTGCAGAAAAGCACTGACAATAGTGTTTCACCTGTTGTACATCACTATGAGTTGGATACTGACTCGATGGCACCTAACAACAGCTGGGTGTGATGGCACATGCCTGTAATCCCATCACGCATAAAGCAGA
The DNA here is from genome assembly GCA_007922755.1 of Pedetes capensis. Classification (NCBI taxonomy): domain Eukaryota; kingdom Metazoa; phylum Chordata; class Mammalia; order Rodentia; family Pedetidae; genus Pedetes; species Pedetes capensis. The sequence goes on from VMDO01019522.1 coordinate 24,468, forward strand.
GGCAGGAGACTCATGAGTTCAAGACCAGTCTGTACTATGTAGTGAGTTCCAAGCCAGCCTGAGCTTCACAGCAGGACACTTTAGAAAAAAAAAAAAAAAAAAAGGAGGTGGTGGAGGGTGAGGGGTGTGGCTTCTGGTGACACTTGGAATATGTTCAGAAAAGAAATGAATTTATTTTTGTTTTGACTATAATATACTCTGTGGGTTTTTTTTTTTTTTTTTTTTTTTTTTTTTTTTTTTTTTTTTGTGGTGCTAGGGGGTTGAACCCAGGGCCTTGTGCTTGCGTGCTTTGCAATTGCTGTACCGCTGAGCTGTACCCCCCTTTTTTTTCTTTTCTTTTTTTTTGAGACAGGGTCTTGCTAAATTATGTAGGCTGCCTCTGGTCTCAAACTTGCAATCCTCCTACTCTGCCTCTGGAGTTGCTGGGATTACAGGCGTGCGCCACCATGCCCAGCTTTCTGTGAGCCGTCTAGATGTGATACTAGGACTCATCATCATAATAACAACATGGAAATTTGTCAAAATTAGTTGAACCATTAAGTACAAGATTATTACGCACAAAAATGTTTCTACACATTGAAAGCTGTGAAGCCTTTTGGGAAAATGTTAACCTGGAGTTTTGAACTAGTGGGTAGTAGTACAGAAAGCACTTAAGGATGCTGGTGTTCAAGTCCAATCCATTTAATTAGCTGTATGAATGTCATTGAGCAATCCAATTAAACCTACTTGGTTTTGGTTTCTTCATCCGTAGAACAAAAATCCTGGGTGACCTCTGCCTCCTTTAAGCATTATCATCCAGTGATGCCATTCACCAGTCTTAGCTATAGCTCTAAATTCTGTCTTGGAATCTTTAATTTTTATTAAAAGGTATTTTGTCTACAATCAACTGGCTTGTGCATTTAGCAAAATGATTTCTTGTGTCACAACTGCATAATCAAATTAAGGGAGGACCATCCAGCTGACCTCTTCATGTGTCTTTGTTATCTTTTTATAAAACGTTAGGTGTAGACTTGCTGTTGTTAACTAGGATCACTAGATTTCCTCAGACTGGCCGGAGGCAAGGCTTCCAAAGTTATGGTGATTGTATGTGTAGCCTCTCACCTCTCTTTCTACACTTCCTCCTACTTCTTCACATTGCCTTTGTCCTACTCCCAGGTGCCTCCACTTCCTCAATACTTTGCAGTAGCCCAACACCCACCTCTTCCTAATACCTTTATGCCCACCTTTATGTTCACCCTTCAATATAGCACCTCATTATTAAAATTCTTCCTTACCCATAAAAATCAATGGCGATTCGTAATGGTCTTAACTCAGAAGATATGAGGAAGAAAACTGTTTGATTAAGAGAATTAATTAATATTAATTTGTGAATAAATATATAGTTTGCTTCACAACAGTATAATTAGTGGAATTTCAGACTTAGCAGCTATGTAAAAGGATTTGGGGGTGTGGTGGGAAATTTGAGAAGGTAGAAGTCACAGAAAGGGCCTGTCTGCTTTAACATCTTGCTACATGAAGTATGGTCCTAGGATCAGTGCTGGTGGAATCAATTTTGAGTGTGTTAAAGATGCAAAATCCCAGTGGGCGTGGTGACGTGCACTTGTAATCCCAGTGCCTGGGAGGCTGAGGCAGGAGCAGCCCAAGTTCGAGGCCAGCCTGTGCTACATAGTCAGTCCCTGGCAAAAATGAATAAATAAGTAAAAGCAGAATCTCAGTCCCACTTGTACATTTCATTTTTAAAAGATACAAAGACAAGGGCAGAATACAGGATGCAATTCTATGAAAATCCCATAATGAATCTCACTATCCTGAATACAATTTTTAAAAATCATCCTGTGCTTCATAAATATGCACAATTATAATTACATGTTAATCAGACTTTTTTTTATAAAGTGCTTAAGGAGGTGGAAGTATCGATAATCCTGATTTGATCATTGCAAACTGACTATATGAACAGAATTATGTCTGTATCCCATAAATATGTACAATAAAAATATTAAAATTTAAAAGAAGATATAAGGTAGTAGTAGTTTATACCTTAAAGTTTGAGAAATGCTGGTTTTTATTATTCCATGTAGATGAACACCTTCTCCCCTCTTTAATTTAAAGTCAGGTCAACAGTTGCTTATGAGAACCTAAGTTCAATGAAAGTCAATTTTGTTTCTAAGCAGTCTTTCTTTTCATTATTAACCCAGGGCATAATTGCCACAAATAAAGACTAAATTGTAACCTGATGCAGTTGGAGAAGAGGAGACATTATAAAAAGCTTTCATTTAATGCAACATTAAAGAAACGTGTAGTAGCTGGAAATTAGAATATTGTCAAAGATACACTGGTACACTAACACAAGCAGAAGCCAATGACAGAATAATAGATTTCAAACCATATGTCACTCACAAGAGAGGACAACTCTCAAAACGCATGGGATGTCATTGTTTTATTTTTATTTTGTTTTTTATTTATTTTGAGACAAGTTCTCCCTAGGAGCCCAGGCTGGATTTGAAGTCGAGATCATCCTGCCTTAGTCTCCGAGCGCCAGTAGGAGAGGCCATTGTTTTAAACTGTGTTCCTGTACAAGGCCCAACAGACCAGACCAAACCAGAAGGGAGTCACTCTTGCTAAGTGCCAAATAATCAAACTGAACTTTGAAATGGACCAGTTTTCCAAAACAAAATAAAGCAGGAGATTGACAATAATGATCTGAAGGGTCTCAATTTACCTGGACTGGTATAAGAGAATTCATGCAGCTTTACCCCTGTAAGGAAAATCTGCTCATTGTTTCTTGTTTCAGCTTTTTTGTTTTTTTCTGTTTTCTGAAACAAGGTCTCCCTATGTAGCCCAGGCTAGCCTTAAACTCACCATGTTCCTGCCCCAGCCTGAGTACTGTAATTTCAGGTATATATCATTACACCTCACTCTGTTTTCTTTAGCCATTCTATGTCTATGCTGTTGTTAAAGACTAACCAACTCCCTTTGTTCAGCTCAACAGGACACCCACTCCATCTTACAGAATGAGATGTTGCCCAATTCTAGAACTGCAAATAAAAGCAATTAGTTCTTTAAAGTAAATTTGTTGTAATTTTGTCTTTTGACACAAGAACAGAATAACCACACAAGTTTCTAGAAGTAGTACTATAGAAAAGAGGACAAGATTAGGCTGTGTTTATGTTCAATGTATGCATGCAGGTAGCCAGTCTAATACAATGAATTCTACCAGGTCCTTTTCAACTTCCATCCCCCGTCGTGGAGGAAGCATTCCCTGACTCTTCATACATCTCTCTTTTGTTAGGTAACCAATTCTTGGTTTGTCCAGGACGACTGTGGTTTTCTCAATGAAAGTTCTGTGTCCCTGGAAGCTCCTCAGTCCCCAGCTGTCATGGCTTAGATATGAAGTGACTCTGACAAAGGCTCATGGGTTGAAGACTTGGTTTCTAGCTGGTGGTGCTATTGAGATATAACTGGATCATGAGGGTGCTAACTTGATCAATGGTTTAATCCATCAATGGGTATAGCTGAATGGGCTACCAGGAGGTGGAGCCTACCTAGAAGAAGTAGGTCACTGGGGGTGTGGCTTTGAAGAGTATATCTTGTCCCTACTCCTCTATCTCTGTTTCCTGACCTCCATGGGATGAGCAAGGCAACGTTCTGCCATGCCCTTCTGCCTTGATGTCCTGCCTCATCACGGGCCCAGAACCAATGGAGCCAGCAGGCATGGACTGAAACCTCAGCAACCAGGAACCAAAGCAAGTCCTTCCTCCTTTTAGTTGTCCTCCCAGATGTTTTGTCACAGTAACAGGAGGTGAGTAACACGCTAGCAAAAGCAAATCAGGCTAGTTGCCCAGTCTACCTGCACCCCAAGCTAGAAGTGCTGTGCTCTATTTTGAACTTCTTTCGCTCTTTCTAAACTTTCTAAACCATTCATTTGATACTTGTTGCTCTTTGCTTTACATAGGCACTTGCATACACGATTTGCTTACAAATCCATTAAGGGCAGAACTGTGCCTGCCTTTCATCATTTCTTTTATTCCACACAGCATTAAAACAGGACTGGGCACATAAAGAGTCACTCAAGTTTGAATGAAAGAACCTATTCGAGAAAAATAACTATTGCCAGTTGGAAGTATGTCTGCCATGAAATTTCAATCTACTGAATTGTAAAAGTGGCACTTAGGAAATCCAAATAGTCCTATATTTCTACTTTGGCATTTAAGATTATTTTAAATGTAACTTTGGTATATATATATATGTGTGTGTGTGTGTATGTATGTATATATATGTAGGTATATATATGTATATATATGTATATGTACATATATATTGGTTTGTTTGTTTTGTTTTTTGAGACTATATATATATATATATATTTGTTTGTTTGTTTTTGTTTTTTGAGACAAGGTCTTGCTTTGTAGCCCAGGCTAGGTTGGAACTTACTATGTATACCAAAGTGGCCTCAAAGTCTGGGTAGATCCTCCTGCCTCATCCTCCTGAGTGCTGCATCACCATGCCCAGCATCAGTGCACTTTTTCAATCTAATCTCATTTCTCTACTATATTTCTAAAACCATAATTGATGCAACAATGTTCAGGGGTTTGTAAAAGCCAAATGAGCATGGCATGTTTTCCCAGAAAGAAATGTTTACTTAAAGATTATTATTATTATTATTATTTTAGTAAGCGTGAGAGTGGTGTGTGGACTCCTGCAGAATTAATGTGCTATATCAGATTTTTCTTTTCAGGCAATATAGCAGATTAGGTGTACAGAGAAATCCTCCTGGCATAGAACAGAATAAACAGAGAGAGAGAGAGAGAGAGAGAGAGAGAGAGAGAGAATGAGAGAGACAGAGACAGAGGGGGGTAGAGAACTTGGACATATTTAAATTTTAATAAGTTTATTTGAACATTCAGTGACTTAGGAATTGAGCAGTATCCATCAGAGTAGTTCAGTGCTCTACCAAGGGAGTGAGAAAAGAATATTTATGTATGTATGTATGTATGTATGTATGTATTTACTTTCTGAAGAAAACTAAAGAAGGAAAGATTTATTTGGGCTTCTAGAAGAAACTCTATAAGGTACTTATGAGAGCAAGAAAATGAAAATATATTTGATTGCTTAAAGTGGGCAATCCCTAATTCGAGGTTAGCTGATATTTTTAGTTGGTTAAGCTTAAAATTTCATTTTACTATTTACACTGGACTTGGGTTTGCTTCTGTAGGAATTGAAGGGGGTGGAGCCATTTCAACCTAATGGCCTCCCAAATAAAATGTTCTCTCAAGCAGTTTCAACAACTTTAAGATTTACAGTGGCCGGCTGGCGTGATGGAGAAAATTGAAAGCAGTAATAAACTCAGATGTTGGTATTTGCTCTGGGAACATCTGCCTATGTGGGTAGCCTAAAGTTCCAATACCCCTGTGGTGTCCAAGATCTTGTCAGATCTGGGAAGCTAAGCAGGGTCAGACCTGGTTAGTACTTGGATGGGAGATTGCCTAGGAACACCAGGTGTTGCAGGCTTAGGAGAAGGACCAGACAACCCACTCCCAAAAAACAATCCGCCATTGAAAACCCTATGAATAGCAGAGAAGCACTAACAATAGTGTTTCACCTGTTGTACGTAAGGTAGCTATGAGTCAGGCACCAACTCAACGATACATAACAATAACAACAAAGTTACAGTGGGTCCAGCAAGCAAAGGAGAAAACTAAGACTTGGTTGCTATTGGAAAAGATGGGATGGAAATTCCTACATGAATCTGAGAACTCCCCAAAAGATACTTCACGATAGCAAGTAAATTAGGGAAAAATATTATGCAGAAGGATTTGTCAGGGACCCTTGCGTGTCTCAACCTAAGCTCTGCTAGAGGAGAGATATGTCTTTGTGTAAGTTCCTAGCTATGAAAAAAAGAAGAAAAATATCTAAGTGAAAATTTAGTTTAGAGACAGGCATGGTGGTGCACATCTGTAATCCCAGCACTTGGGAGGTTGAGGCAGGAGAATTGATGGGAGTTTGAGGCCAGCCTGATCTACATAGTGAGTTCCAGGCCAGCCAGGATACACAACAAAACCTGTCTCAAAAAACACAAAGCAAAACAAAAATTAGTTTATTTTTATTTATTTGTTTGTGATGCTGGGGATCAAACCCAGGGCCTTGCACATGATGGGCAAGTGCTCTACCACTGAGCTACCACCCCAGCCCAAAGTTCAGGTTAAAGTGGTCCTTGATTGGTACTGCTTCACCTGGCGGAGTCATCTGATAGAGAAAATTCAAGTTTTCTCTGGAAGAATTCACTTTAAATCTAGATTTCAGAGAAATACCAAGGAATATGAGGGTACAAGGAATAATTCTGACTTTAAATTTTTGAGGGACTCCCAAATGGTTTCCTGAAGGAGTTGTCTCATTTCATACTTCAACCAACAATGCAGGAGCATGCCAACATACTCATCACCACTTGTTATTATTTATCCTTTTATTATAGACTTTCCAGTGGGTAGGAAATGGTACCTCACTGTGATTTTTGAGTTGTATTTCTCTAATGACTAATGATGCTCAACATCTTTTTATGTACTTATTGGCCATTACTATCATCTTGAGAGAAATATCTATTCAAATTCTTAACATGTTGGATTATTGTGCTTTCTGGGTTTTGTTTTAGGGGGCAGGATGTGCTAGGGAATTGAACCCAGGGCTTCAAGCAAGGTTTGCAAATGCTCTACCACTAGCTGCATCCCCATCCATTTTTTTCCATTTTATTTTGAGTCAGGGTCTTGCTAAATTACACAGGCTGCTTCTGGCTTCAAACTCACTATCTTCCTGGCTCTATCTCCCAAAATGCTGGGATTACAAGAGTGCACCACCACAAGTGGCTGGGTTGTGTTTCTATAGTTGAACTAAGAGTTCTTCATATATTCTTGAAGCTAATACCTTCTAATGAAGTATGATTTTATCTCCCCCCCCCTTTTTAGACAGGGTCTTGCTAAGTTGCTAAGACTGGCCTTGAACACACAATCCTCCTGCCTTAACAACCTTCTATTCCAGTAGCTGAGATTATAGGCAGAAGCCAGCACACCTGGCCTTAAACGTCATGTTTAACACTGAAATATTCGCAACATTCTTTTTAAAAACAGAAACCAGACAAAAGCATCTACTATTCTCATTCTTATTCACCTTTGTATTGTAGACACTACAAGTAGAATAAGGGAAGGCAAAGGAAAATGATAAAATAACTTGATGATATAACTATAATTTTCTAGAGATATGAGTTTCTACAAGGAAGTTTTCCAGGTATAAGATTATACAGCAAAAATGAGGAAATTTCTATTGAAATGATAGCCTTATTGTAGTAACAATTTTTTTAAATTCAGGAACAAATCTGGAAATAATGTGTACGATCTTGGTGGAAATTCTTGTAAAAGTTTTTTTGAAAAATGCATGGTAGCTCATGCCTATAATCCCAGGAAGGATGAGGCAGGAGGATCAAGAGTTCCAGGCCCTCCTGAGCTGTGTAGCCTGCCTCAAAAACAAATAGCCTAACTAACTAGCTAACTAACAAGTGAACTAACCAACTAATTAGGTAAATAAGTGGATAAATCAGTAAATGGAAAAAATGGACAAAATTAAAAAATATATTTTTTTTCATTTAGAATTTGATCAGCCTAACAATCTAGTAGGGTAGCTCAGTTGGTAGAGTGCTGCTCTGTACTCTCTGAGGTCCTGGGTTCAACCCCCAGCACCTCAGAAATGGGAGAAGGACCTGGCAGCCCACTTCTGAAACAATCCCCCCAAAATCAGCCATTAAAAACCCTATGAAAAGCAGAGAGGCACTGACATAGAGCCAGGCATGGCACAGTGCTGGGGAGTGTTTCATTCTGTTGTACGTAGGGTCACTATGAGTCAGGCCCAACTCAACAGCAACTAACAACAACAATAACAACCTAGCAGGGAATCTTAGGTAAATTTCTAATAGATAGTTATTCATTATACTTCTAAAATCATCAGAATTGTCACTTGAGTTTTTATTGGTAATATCAACAATTAGATTCCAGTGGAATTGAAAAAGTGGACTATTAGAATATTGCAAATAGAAATTTATATAGTTCTAGAGAGTGGCTTTTTATCCCTGAGTATAAAGTTTAGTGTCTTCCCACTTCTCATGCTAAAAATCCTACTAAGAAGACATCTATCTCATTACCACACATTGCCAGCTAGGCTCTGAGTCAATGACTTTCTCACCTATATTAATGGTCCATTGTTCCAAAGGATGCACATCAGTACAGCAGGTTGGGTAAACTTGTTCCCTATTGCATATGCTTTATGTCTCTTGAGGACAAGAGACTTGAGTTTCAACACAGATCACTCCTACCTGTTGAATGTCTTAGATCTAATACATCCAGAAAACTTTCTTGAGATGTACCTCCCATGTCCTACATATGTGATTCAGTGGCATTCAAAACCTCCTTATTGACTTTCTACCATCAGTGTAATAGATCACATGTGAGAAAATCAAGAATGGGTAAGACCATCTCTTCCTTCAGGAGCTTTGCAATAGAGTGTGTTTGCTTTTGTGAGTAGGTACACGAGAGAAGGAAGGGGCAAGAACAGGGTTTAAAAGTATATAGATAGGGCTGGGGTTTAGCTCAGTTGGTAGTGTGCTGCTCTGTGTGCTCTGAGGCCCTAGCACCATAAAAATGGGAGAAAGACATGACAGCCCACTCCTGAAACAATCCTGAAACAGCCATTGAAAACCATACAAGGGTGGCTAGGAGTTGGGCCCAATTCGATAGCACCTATCAACAAAAAGAACAAAAGAGAGAAAATGCTGTTTTCACCCATTTACCTCCAGGGGGCAGCACAGCCAGGAAAAATAATAAACCTAGGTGTCTGTGGCTGGTCCTGCAGAACCTAACTGCTGAATGATGGGTTCTGGTTGGTCTAATGTCCAGGAATCTGCAACCACAACCTCTCGGGCTCCCAGGGACTGCCCTCAACAGCTACTCCACAATTTCTTCCTCTGATGGAATCATTTCCTAGTCCAGGCAGATAGACTAAGGCCCAGGAAACACCCCTCCCCAAATATATATATGTTTTTGTAGATAACTGTAATATAAGGCAGAGCATATATGCTTTAGGTAGGACCACCAATAACATTTGTGAGATTAAGAACCAAAAAACAAATTGAGGCCCACATGTCATATATTTAAATCCTTAAAAAGTTACAAGTACTAGGTGTGGTGACACACGCCTGCAATCCCAGCGGTTTGGGAGGCGGGGCAGGAGGATCCCAAATTCAAGACCAGAGGCAGTCTGCGTAATTTAGCGAGACCCTGTCTCAAAAGTAAAAAAATGGGCTGGGTGTGCAGTTCAGTGGTCCAGCACTTGCAAAGCATGCAGGCACGAGGCCCTGGGTTCAACCCCCAGAACCGAAAAAAGAAAAAAAGTTACAAGTCACCAGGCACCATGGTACATGCCTATAATCCCAGCAACTCAAAAGGCTGAGACAGGAGGATCTTGAGTTTGAGGCCATATGCAGACCGTGCAACTGAGCATGACCCTGTCTCAAAACAAACAAAAATACACACATACACACACACACACACACATACACACACACAAAAGGAGGTCCTGGGTTCAATTCTCTAGCATGGCCAAATATAAAAAAATTTAAAAATTACAAGTCAAATTCACCCAGACTATCAAATAAAATGTATCCTCATAACTCAACAAATCAACCTCCATAAAAAAAGATGGAAAAATATGTGTAAAGCTATAGTTTTTAGATGACAGGAAGAGAAACAAAATGTCAAAAATAACAAGAAATTAAATATTATGGCATGTGTTTAGATTTATGGCTGATGATTCAGTGATGTTTGGATGAGGAATAAAATAAAAATGCATAATTAATATATAATCATATATTTATTCTGTAACTTTTGTTATCATTTCAACAAAAAACACTAATTAGGTAATCATTAAGGTTTTTATTTACTTATATTCTATCTACAGTAATTAAATGATTACTCCACAAAATACAACAAAATTTACAGTTTCCAAAAGTGGAATATATTGAATATGTTTTCATTATTTTAATTGTTTCAAAGGTTATACTTATGAAATATTCTTATATAATAAAATTAAGTGAAAATAAAATTTTAATTAATGAATATCATTTTAAGCAAAAATTACTTAACTAAAGCTGACATTTAAAATATTTATTTCACTGAAGTCTTCATTACAGTAAAGCACGCAAATCTTATATAGTTTGAAGAAATTTTACGTTTGTGAGCAGACATGTAATCAACACTCAGATTAAGACAATGAAGGTTCTTTTTTTTTTTTTTTTGGATGGTGGTGGGGATTGAACCCAGGGCTTTGTATATGCTAAGGATGCATTCTACCACTAAGCCATACCCCCATGCCAGTTCCTTAGCTAACAACCCTGCAAAAGGTAGCCACCATTCAGATAGATCTCTATCTATGTATCTATCTATGTACAACAGAACAAAACCTTCCCCCTCACTGTACTATGCACATGATCTTTTTATGTTTGAGCCCATTGTTGCAGTCACTATGTTTCTTCTCATTTTGAGTTGTGCCACATCAGCGAAAGGAGGTCCCAGGGGCTTTTACTCCACTCCTGTCATTAAGGTCAACTCTACTTTGAGGAGGCAACTCTTCCCCAATTATTTCTTGAATGTCTTTCAGCCTTTGGGGCTTGTTTTCTGGCACTAAGTTTGACAGTGGGCTGGGGTTTAGCTCAGTTGGTAGAGTGACACTCTGCACTATTTGAGGCCCTGGATTCAATCCCCAGAACCACAAAAATGGAAGAAGGACCTGGCAATCCACTCCTGAAACAACCCCCAAACAATGAGCCATTGAAAACTCTATGAATAGCAGAGAAGCGCTGACAGTGCTGGGCTTGGAACAGTGTTGGGGATTGTTTCATTCTGTTGTACATAGGGTCACTATGAGTCAGGCCCAACTCAACAGCACCTAACAACAACAACAACAACAACAACAACAACAACATATTTGACAGTGCTTCTTTGCTATTCATATGGTTTTCAATGACTAATTGTTTCAGGAATGGGCTGCCAGGTGCTTCTCCCTAGTCTTTCTTAGTCTGGGACCTCAGCTGAAACCTGTCTACTATGGGTGGCCCTACTTGTATCTGAAATACTGGTGGCATAGCTTTCAACATCACAGCAATGTGCAAGCCCCCACAGTGTGACAAGCTGACAGATACATGGGGGAGACAACTTTATTGAGATCTATATCACAAAACATACAATTCAACTACTTAAAGGATATTATTCAACGTTTTCTTTGTATATTCAGAGTTGTACCACTACCACTACAATCATTTTACATTTTCATCACATAAAAAAGAAATTCTATGTGTGAGAACTCACTCTCTATTTCCTCCCAATTGTCCTAACTCCAGGCAACTATGGGCCTACTTTCTATCTTAGTGGATTTACCTATTCTGGACATTTCATGTGAATGGCTTTTGCAACAGTCTTTTTTTACTTAGCATCTTTTCAAGGTTCATCCTTGTTGGAGCATGTGGCAGCACTTCGTTTCTTTTTATGACTGAATAAATTCCATTCCAGATGTTGTTGTTGTTAGGTGCCGTTGAGTCGGTATCTGACTCATAGTGACCCTATGTACAACAGGAGAAACACTATTGTTAATGCTTCTCTGCTGTTCATAGGGTTTTCCATGGCAGATTGATTTTTAGGAGTGGGTTGCCAGGTCTTTCTTCCAAGCCTACAGCACCTGGTGTTCCCAGGTGCTCTCCTGTCCAAGTACTAACCAGGCCTGACCCTGCTTAGCTTCCAAGATCTGAAGGGATCGGATGCCACAGGTCTACGGCTACAGGCATTGTATAGAAATAGCACTTTTTAAAATACATTCATTAGTTGGTAGGCATTTGAGTTGTTTCCACTTTGCGCTATTATAAATAATGCTGCCACAAATATTCTTGTACCAATATTTGTGTGCTCTTATGTTTTCATTTCCCTTGGGTACACCTAGAAGTACAATTGCAGAGTCTTATGGTAATTGTATGTTGAACTGCCAGACTCTCACAAAATAGTTGGAGTAGTTTTACTTTTGTTTTCATAAAATCTATTTTGTCTGTTATGAATTTAGCCACTTTGGTTTTCTTATGGTTGCTTACTGTAGAATATATTTTCACCCTTTTACTTTTAGCCTTTGTGTATCTTTGAATTTGTGTCTCCTGAACTCAGGATACAAAAGGATCTTGTTAAGGTATTTTGATAATCTCTATATTTTGATTGGATTGTTCAATTCATTACCACTTAATGTTATTATTTGCTTATTTACTCTTTTTTTTTTTTTTTTTTGAGATAGGATCTCACTATGATGCCTGTGTTGCCCAAGCTGGCCTTGAACTTGTGATTCTCCTGCCTCAGCTTCCCAAGTAGCTGAGCCTACAGGCGTGGACCACTACATCCAGCTGTTATTATCATATTTTGGGGGAAGCGACAGAGGGGCTGAACTCAGGGCCTCATGCATACTTTGCAAGTATTCTATCACTGAGCTGTACTCTTGCCCCCTCTTTTAAATCTTTTATCTTGAGAAAGCGTCTTTCTAAGTTGCACAGGCTGCCTCTGGCTTTGGACTCATGGTCCTCCTTCCTCAGCCTCCTGAGTCCTTGAGATGATAGGCATGTGCTATTGTTAGTGATACAGATTTATGTCTTTCATTTAAATTTTTGTTTTCTATGTCTAATGTTCTTTGTTCTTCTCTTCCCCCTTTACTCTTTCTTAAATTAAAAAAATGTTCTTTAGGTTAACATTTTGGTGCCTTTAATGACTTTTTTCACTACATTTTGAGTTATTTTCTTAGTAGTTGCTTTAGGGCTTACTGTATCATCTTAGCTGATCAATATCTTTTTCGGATGTATAATACTTTAATTCCAATGAGGTAAAGAAATATTACTCCTGTTGTTGTTAGGTGCCATTGAGTTGGGTCTGACTCATAGTGATCCTATGTACAACAGACCAAAACACTCTCCGATTCTGTACCAGGCACACAATCTTATTTATATTTAAGCCCACTGTTGCAGACACTGTGTCAATCCATGTAGTTGAGAGTTTTCCCTTTTTTGTTGACTTGACACTCTCCCAAACATGATGTCCTTCTCCAGGGATTGGTCCCTCCTGACAACACATCTAGAATATGTAAGACACAGTCAAACCATCCTTCCTTGCAAGGAGTACTCTGGTTCTAGGACAGATCTATTGGTTCTTTTGGCAGTCCATGGTATATTTAATATTTGTCTCTAGAACCATAATTCAAAAGCATGTATTATTCTCTTGCCTCCCTTGTTCAATGTCCAGCTTTTACAACCATGTGATGTGACTGAAAATACCATGGCGTGAGTCAGGCACACCTTCTTCTTCAATGTGACATCTTTACTTTTTAATACTTTAAAGAGTTCTTTTGCCACAACTTTTCCCAATGCAATGGTTTTTTGATTTCTTCACTGCTGCTTCCATGGGTGTTGATTGTAGAACTAAGTAAAGCTAAATCTTGGGCAACCTCAATCTTTTCTCCATTTACAGTGAAGTTGTATACTGACCCACTTGTAAGATTTTTTGTTTTGTTGATGTTGAGTTGCAATCCATAGTGAAGGGTATGTTCTTTGATCTTCATCAATAAATATTTCAAATCCTCTTCACTTTCAGCAAGCAGAATTGTGTCATCTTCATAATGCAGGTTGTTAATGAGTTTTCCTCCAATCCTGATGCTGCGTTCTTCATAAAGTCCAGCTTCTCAGATTATTTGCTCAGTTTAGAAATTGAAGAAGTATGGTGAAAGGATACTGCCTTGATGCATGCCTTCCTCAACTTTAAACAGCTAATATTATCATGCAAATTATATCTGTGTATGCTACAAACACAATAATACTTTGTTATAATTATTACTTCATATAATTTTATGTCTATTAAAGGAGTTGAGGGAAGAAAGCAAATACCCCCACTTCCCCCCCCAACAAATACACATATATATTTGTTATATTAACTTTTCTATTTACTTTTTCTGGTTCTCTCCATTTGTTCTTATGGATTTCAGAGTTACCATCATAGGACAGCTTTGCTCACACTACTTACTTTGTGTTGTTCTTGTCAAAAATATTTCATTTCTCTATGTTTTAGTCTCAACAATACAATGCCCATGTGTAGGCTTATATAATTGCTTTTTAAATTAAGTAAGAGGAGAAAGGAGAAGAAATACATATTTTTTATAATTGGATAATTACTTTTTCAGTTGTGTTGTTTTTAAATGTGGGTTTGAATTACTGACCAGTGTCACTTGCTTTCAGCCTGAAGAACTTCCTTGTAAGGTGGGTCTGCTAGCAACAAATCCACTCAGTTTTTATCCAAGATGTCTTTATTTTTGCCTTTACATTTGAAAAAGTTTTTCTGGTTATAGAATTCTCTGTTGACAGTTTCTTTTTTTCCCCCTCAGCACTTTAAATAGGTCTTCACACTGCTTTCTGGCCTCTATTTTTACTGAGGGCTGGTTTAGCTCAGTTGGTAGAATGCTGCTTTGTAGTCTCTGAGGTCTTGAGTTTGATTCCCAGCATTGCAAAAGTGGGAGAAGGATGTGACAATCCACTTCCTAGGCAATCCCAAAATAGTCAACCATTGAAAACCTTTTGAGGGTTGCTATGAGTCAGACACTACTCAATGACACCTAACAACTACAACATGGTTACTGATAAAATGTTAGCTAATAATCTTAGTGTAGTTGCCAATGAGTTGTTGCTTTTAAGATTCTCTCTTTGTCTTATGCTTTCGACATTTTAACTATTATATGTTTAGAAGTGGATTTCTTTTTTCTTTCTTCTTCTTCTTTTTTTTTTTTTTTTTTTTTTTTTTTTTTTTTTTTTTTTTTTTTTTTTTTTTTTTTTTTTTTTTTTTTTTTTTTTTTTTTTTTTTTTTTTTTTTTTTTTTTTTTTTTTTTTTTTTTTTTTTTTTTTTTTTTTTTTTTTTTTTTTTTTTTTTTTTTTTTTTTTTTTTTTT